>JAKTPK010000096.1:0-19520 GCA_030557565.1 Tetrapisispora arboricola | reverse complement strand
ACAACAAAACAACAAAACAACAAAACAACATGACAAACAAGATATAATGGAATAAAAGAAATCAGAACAACTTTATATATAAGTATTAGCAAACAACACTAACAACAAAAAAACCAAACAACCTAAACCGTGAGTTCGACAGCACCAACACTAAAAGTTATTATATTAAAGTCAAATTATCTATCAATCAAAAATTCTATCTACTGAGTAAAACTTTCCAAAACAGCATCGCCAGCATCGCCAGCATCGCCATCGTTGAACTCTTCGACTTCCATCGACTTTCATCGACTTCCATCGATTTTTTTTTGGAGAGAAAAAAATTTTTTCGTTTTGTTTTTGTGTCTGTCCGGGTGAGCGCATCGGTGCAGATGGAACGGCGGCGGTTAAATCGAGACAGGCAGTGGTTCGCAGGCTGGCGATGGCTGGTGGCACGCCAGCTCTGCAACCCTGCCACTTCGCAACTTCGCATCTTCACATCTTCAGGTGTTCTTGGAACTTGGCAAACGCTTTGCCTCTGTGGGAGATCTCGTTCTTGTCGGTTTTTGTCATCTCTGCGTAGGTCAGGTTCCCGCTGTCGTTAGGCTCGAAGATGGAGTCCCACCCGAAATCCGTTGGACCGCGACTGGCAACGATCCGGCCGTCGGTGACTCCTTGGAAGACGTGGGTCTGGCCGGCTGCGTCGGAGTAGGCAATCGTGGTGATGGCCTGGGCCGCCTTGTCGTCGAAGCCGTCCAACATCTGGACTATCTTGGCCAACCCCATGCTCTGGACAAACCACTTGATGTAGGCCCCCGGCAAGCCGTTGAACGCGTTGAAGGACAGCGCTGTGTCCTCCACAAAGACCGGCCTGTTGGGTCCGATGCTGCCCACGGCTTGCTTCAGTTTGGCAACCGCGATTGTGGAGAGATCGGATTCTTGCAGCTCATCCAAATCCAGTGCCTCGTTGGTTAACGTGTATGGGACGTCCTTCAAGATGGCTTGCACCTCTCTGAGTTTGTTGGCGTTGCCAGTGACAAATACGATTTCTTGGCTCATCTTCTGCTGTGCTTATTTTCTTGCAATGGTGGTGGCGGGAGGGAAGGGCTCTTTCTTCTTACTGCTCTCCTATGAGGTCAAAAGTGAACAAAAATACAACACACTCTTATTTGATGGGGAACTCAATTGTGTGATCAACCAACTCTAGACATGTCCTTCCTGCAGACTTTAACATTTTAGCGCTTCATGTTTGTATATTTTGATAAATTTCGTTTTCGAAACTGGTTAAGCTGCAACTAGTCGAGGTTCGAGAATTTCTGAAAAATGTTCATCATGTATTTAAAAAAAAAAAAAAATAAAAAAAAAGTGGCAAATTGGAAATTACTGTCATTTACTTTGATTTGATCAGTTCTGCTGCAAGAGAACGACAATGAAGATATAGTTTTGTTCCAAAATCATCGTATTATATATAAATATTGAAGTTATGCCAAAACTAATTTTGCCGTTGGTTTCAACAGGGAATGCCCCTCAGTTGGCTGTCGATCTGTTACTGCATTCCTTGTCTGATGACTTTGAGTTTTTGACTAATGTTGATTCAACTTATTTACATCCGTTCGTAGGGCCACTGGATTATGTAGAGGGTCAAAGTACACCAAAGCTATATTCCAGGAATAAAAATAAGAAATACACTACTCCGTTGGAGTTGTTCGAAAACAAGGACAAGAATTTGTATGTATTGCAACAAAGAACACCAATAATCGAAGGTTACGTTAATAATTTCGTAAAGACAATAATAGTACCATTGATTATAAAATTAGAAATAGATGAAGTTGTGATACTAGACTCATATGGTTCTTTAGATGAAGATTTGTTTGTACCATCTTCATTTTCAACAAGAAATGGTAACCCTTTTTCTGTTGGTTCAATTCAAGTTTCTTCTATCAATGATATGACAGATATTTTTGAATCAAACTTACACTTAGATAATGAAACTTTACAACACGTTTCAACGTCATTATACAATTTCACTGAAGACAGCATACAAAAGGAAATCTCAACTGCCCAACAAATATTCAAATACACTTATCATCTACTAAATTCACAAATGCCATGTTTGAAAAAAATTCAATACTGTAGTTTATTTGTTCATGAAGGTGATAATTCATACGATGCACAAAGATATTGTGAACAATTACCAAAAGTAGTGAAATCTTTACCCAAAATATCTGATTACAGACCACCAATCTCTTGGAGTGGTGTATATGGTTTCAATTCTGCTCCTGCTGCATTCGATGACGGTTTATATATGTAGACACAAATTGTTTCATAATATTCTATAATATTTAATTACATTTTTCACTAAATACCATATAAGCTGTAAATCAAAGGTATATAATATACTCTAGTTGTTTATTGTCTAATGTAACGTGCAATATTTTCTGCTGTTTCACTACTTGCTGATTTGCTTGTGTTTTCAAATGCTTCTTGGTACTTTTTTTGCAAATCAGGATTCTTTAATTCATTAATTTCACCTTGTCTCTCATCTCCAGCAAAAGTGTATTCTCTTTCAACAGTAATTTCTTCATCTTCATCTCTTTCAACTAGACCATCTTCTTCACCTTCTTCTATATCACTCACCACATCAGCACTGTCATCCTCTTCTTTTTTCTTCTTATCGCTAATACCTAAATCTTTCATTAAGCCATTGATGGAGCTTTCTTTTCTTTGCTGCTCTTTTAATTCTTTTTCCTTCATTATTCTCTCTCTTTCAGCTTTATAGAATTCATTATATTCATCACTTTTTTTATCAACTAAATTTAAAAACTCATCAAAACCATCACCTGTAAAACTTGAAACACCACACATATCTAATTGTGAATAAAACTCTTCTAACATCAAAGACATCGAATTAACTAAAGAACCCATATAACCAGAACCCATACCGGTTTCACCATTCATTTCTTGATCATCTCTTACAGCCTGTTGGAAAGCTTCAAAATCAGTCATCCATTCTTTCGCAAATTCAGCTTTAGTGACATCAGTTTTATTGAACACAACAATCATAGGTAACTTGGTCTTATATAAGATCGAACATGCATATAACATATTACTCATGAAAGTAGTCGGGGAAGTATTTCTTGGGGTATCCACTATGTAAGCAATGACAGTTGGAAAAGTCGAAGCAAAAGATTCAGTGATGATTGAGCCTGATGCACTCCACACAAAACATTCAATTTGACCCGGAGTGTCCACAATCACATGCTTATAACTATCCTTCTTCTTCTCAATCAAATTAATCACTTGATCTATCTTAGTACTAAACAAATTTAAACTTGTCACAATAGCACCATTTGGTCCTAGCTGATAATTTTCCATAACTTTTTTATATTTAATAGAATCACGAATATCAATATTTGCACCATAAGAAATCTTCAAGACAGCAGGATCCAAATTAATAACATACGGAGTCTCTTTCTTGCTCCTTAAATGAGAATTTAAACGTTGCATAAACGTAGTCTTACCACTACCTGCCATACCAATACAAATTATAGTCTGCATTTTCGTTTTTTACAGTCTTTTTTTTAGTCGGTTTTTTAAATTAATTGTGTTCACTTCAGTGGGTGGTTCCTAAAGTAATAGTCTATAACCTCAATAGACTTATCAACGATTTACTCGACCATTTATATGAGTTTAAAACATTTTTTTCAACATAAAACTTCATTGAAATCATTGATTTATAATCAAAATTTCTCTTTTTGCTCTATTCTTTCACTTTGAAATCTTCTAAAGCGATGAGCTTACGTGCTAAGTGACATTTGGGACACCTAAGGTCCGCCAACACCATCAATAATCGCATGCCAGTAATGGTTTATCAAGGATGGGTGCAATAACCCTTGCTACTATTGCTAACGTTTTTTTATTAATATTATTTAATTTACTTATCTCTGATTCACTATTCAGAGAGTTTCTATATAAGTGTGAGAAAAAAAAGAGCTAGGTTCTATGCATTTTTATTTATATAGTTCTAATACCCTTGCCTCTATATCATCAAAACAAGATTGGTGTTGTGCGATTGTTAAATCGTTTGACATGTTTTTCATAACTACCTCTTGTTGTGGTTGACCAGGAGCTCCCATTGGATTTTGTTGCTGTTGCGATTGTTGGGCCATATTCATTCCTTCAGTGTCGTTCATCAGTAGGTTATAAACAGGATCAAGCCCTAGTACAGAAATAAAGTACCATGAAATACTACTGACCCATCTAGCATCCAAATCTGGTGTCATTATACTACTTTGTAACATTTCTTTGAACCTGATGGTTAATGGGAAAGGTAGTTTCATTAGTACGAATCCAGCGAAAAAATGGTTGACCCACCACATTATCAAAGTTTGCGGAATGTAATTGGCCATATTACCCTTTGCCATATTCATCATTGAATCTGACATATTTGGGTCCGAAAATGGATTGGTTATACCTGCATTAGGGTCCTCATTGGTCTTTGCGAGATATTTACACTCTCCTAATACTTCAGCCATATATTCTCTTCTCATATTGAATGATTCGTAACATATGTTAGAACCATTACCTATTAAAGCTCTTCCCTTATTGATATAGTTCATTTCAGTTAACTTGACAACTGCGTTACCTTTTGTAGTTGGACTAATCAACCCCATAATGGTTTGACGTATGATACCAACAAGAATCATGACAATCGAGATCGGTAACAAGACCCAGTACTTGAGTCGATCATCCAGAACCAACTCAGTTGTAACACCAGCTTGTAATGACATGTATTGGATTATATATATAAAAATACTTATTTATTGTCAAAATATCTGCGGTTGTTAAAGGATCGTTGTGTCTAGATTCTTCTTCTGAATTTTTGATGCAACCAAGTAAAAGATGAAAATACTAGGTCTTTCCACGTCAACCAAATTAACTGAAGCAGATGTATGTACCTTTCTCTTATCAATTGAACACTAAAGAATTCTTTCGAGACAGTCTTTATAAAGTGTACTTTTTTTGATGAGAAATCGACCTTCACTTTTTGAAAATTCGCATATCTAAAAATCCAGTGCTTTAAAAAAAGTTATTACAATAAGAAGAAAAGATTTTATTTAATGAGAATATATTTAATTATAACTATGTGATTTGATTTTACCAATCTGTCATATCGGAAAGGTATAACGATGAGAAAGAACACAATTAGGTCTATGTATCTGTTTAGTAGTTTTGGTTTGTTTATGCAATTCAAATTCAAATATTGATTATGACTTTAAGAGGTGAAAAAAATCCATTCGTTATTCTTAGCTGAGCTTGTTTTATTCAACTCTAAAGTAGCTAAGTTGCCTAATAAACTCTTGAATAGGTGACGGTGAGGATTCAATTTTTGGTTGTCGTTTTTTGCTATCTCCATTAACTTATCATAGTTAATATCTTTATACTTATCATTAGATTCTTTCACTAGCTTATGTATGTATGAAGCCACATATATATCTGATTCTTTTGCTTTCACATTGATTCCAATACTACTAATTATAAATTTACTATCATCTTTTTGAAATAACTCTAATATAGAGTTTAGTTTCTGTAAATCTAACTTTTCTTGTGTCCACAATCTGGAGTCAGCACCAGATTGAATACTATTTTGATTATGGCTCACATACAATTCATTGAATAGTTTCAAATCAAGCGGTTCATGATAAAATATGCCACTTTGTAGTTGTTTAGCAAATTGTGCCCAATAATACTTTTTATTGAATAGAAGATCCGTTTGACCCCAAGTGATCGTTATGGCCAAATCCGATTCGTTCAAACATTCTTTATATCTTTTAATACTAGCGTTTTTTTTAAGATTGATCAAGTTTTCTTTTGTTAAATTGATATTCTCTTTGAACACATTATGGTAAACATATTTAGGTGATTTTGTTAAGTTTAGAATAAACTTTGACGGTTTGGTGATCATAGTCTCGATAAAAACGTGTAGGCATTAGAATGATAGCAACGTTTCTCTATTTCATACAATTTCACCGTACTCTTTGTACCACACTAGATCAAAACCATCGCACCTATAAACTTAAATAAATACACACATAACCTATTCTAGTTCAAAATTATCATCTTTAAACCATCAAACTTGTAAGTTTCTAAAGTTACGGAAAGTTTAACCGTGTTGTTTTCAAAAGTAATAAGTTCAACATTTCTAAACAATTTTACAGCAGATGGAAATCAATAAAAACACAAAGATAACAGCTAAGGTAAATGACTTACCTTGTCGCATTTTCATTTATACCTGTAACTAATTAAGAAGTGTAATAAAAGAATCGAAATTGCAAGTTTACTATTCCAGTGCTGATGGCTTTTCAAATTTGAAAGATGAATTGAAGAAACTGCTGTTTTGAAGCGACTGCTGTTTCCATTTAGGCAATTTGAATTAACAGTCAATTAGTAAAGTATGATAAAGTATTGTCGCATTGAACTGACTATGGTTGAATAAGACCTTACTTTGCTTAATTGGTCTTTATTCTACAACTCAAATCTTCAGGCTGAGTTACAAAAACAAGCCACTGAGAAATGGCCGTACAGTAACTGATGAAGTATTTCATGTAAATTACCTAATTAGGTAATTTACATGATGAAATATGAAACCGTTTAATTATAATAATATTATCTGATGTAAATGGAAGATATTGAAACAAAATGTTTCAGAAGTTGGCTGCTATAAATGGTTATCTAATGAATTGACGTTTATCAATAAAAATTAATCCAGATTTTGAAGAAACTTTACTCAAATATCAAACCGAGCTGAAGATTCGATATATAAAAACTTGGAAATATCAAGTGTGACAATGACTATTTATTCATTATAAATTGGTTTCTGACACAATATCTCATTTGCTTTGTTGTCATGCAATTGCTATGTGAGCTGACCAAATAAAGTCACATAACAATAACAAGACACAATGAACAATCATCTTAAAATGGAACATCTATATATGTACGTTGGTATCAGAAAAGACTTCTTTTTAATAATTTCCATAATAATATCAACAGTTGCCAATGGACTGGTTCCCGCAATAACATCAATACTGACTGGAAAAGTTTTTGATCTGTTGAATGAATTTAATCAGGTAGATAAATTGGGGTTGGGGTTTTTACGACATCAATTAGTTATCAAATCTATGTCAGTTTTAGCCCTAGGTGCAGCATGTATACCAACCATGTGGATTTCTATTTCTACTTGGATGGTATTAGGTGAAAGACAAGGTTTTAGAGTAAGGTCTAAGTTATTACATGAATACATGGAAAAACCGATGGAATGGTACGACTTGAAGGAAAATTTATCTGGTGATTTTACCCAATTAAATAGATGTGTCGAAGAGTTGAGATCAGGCTCTGCAGAAGCGTCAGCGATAACTTATCAAAACTGTGTTGCAATAATAGCCTTGATCTGTGTATCGTTCTATTATTCATGGCAGCTAACTTTTATCATTTTGTGCACTGCACCAGTAATTATTATATTGGCTACAATTTTCTCCAGATTAATCAAAAAATATGTTGCTTTAGAAAATTGTGAGACTACTCTTGCTGCCGAATTACTAACCTGGACAATGGAATCTTCATTACATATAAAACTTTCCTGCACACAATCACAAGAGATTGATAATTTCAAGCTTTTAGTTTCAAAGTGTAATGATAACTTTCTTAAAGTGGCTCTATATACTGCTGCTAATATTGGTACGTTAAGATTTCTTACATTGTCTATGTTTGTTCAAGGATTTTGGTTTGGTTCAACTATGATAAGAAAAGGCAAACTAAACATTGCTGATGTCATTACTTGTTTCTATTCCTGTCTTATGTTGGGATCAATTCTTAATACAACTTTGCACCATGTAATTTTTATTCAGAAAGGTCAAGTAGCTTTATCAAAAATAGAAAAGTTTATCAAAGATAAAACAAAACAACAAAAAACTGAAGTTAATGAAATTGAAATTAACTATAGAGAAACAGGTATTTCGTTAAGAAATATTAGTTTTGCATACCCAAGTAGACCAACTGAAAACATTTTGAATAATATTTCATTAACAATCAAACCTAAAGAAACAACTTTTATTGTTGGTAAATCAGGATCAGGAAAGTCCACAATAACTAATTTAATAATGAAATTTTATGATAAATATCAGGGTGATATAGAAATTGGTGACAAAAAAATTGATTGTATCAGTACTGAAAATCTATTAGAGCACATAACGTTGGTCGAACAACGTTGCACTTTATTTAATGACACACTAAAAAATAATATTTTATTAGGAAGTAAGTTTACTGAAGACATAATTGATAAAAAATTACTTTCATCAGTTTGTTCTCTAGCATGTTTGGATCCAGTTATATCGTCTCTACCCGATGGCATTGAAACAAAAATCGGAGCTGGCGGTGTCACTTTGAGCGGAGGTCAACAACAAAGGGTTGCTTTAGCTCGTGCTTTCTTAAGAGACACTGAAATTTTGATTTTAGATGAAGCAATATCAGCCTTGGACATATCACATCGTGAAATTTTGATGAGTAATATTTCAAGTATTCGAAAGAACAAAACAACTATAATTTTAACTCATGACCTAAATCAAATTCACGATAATAATTATATTTACTTATTCGAAGACCATCAAATAAAAGAACACGGTACAAAAAAAGAGCTAATGACAAAGTTTGATTCTGTTTTCCATTCCATGTATGAGATGCAACAAAACATAGAAATTTTTGATAGTCGAATATCATCTCCTACTATTTATGAGAAGGAAGAATTTGATGAAAAGAAAAAAGAGTTTGTCGTAAGTCCTATTAGTGGTGAAACATTCGATGTCCTTAAATACTATTCTGATGAAGCATCAGAAATAAGTTATACCGGGGTTTCCTCTAAAGGTCTTGACGAAGAAGCTAACAATCCTAATAGCAGAATATCAATAAAGGAGATTATCAAAAGAATGATAAGAACCAGTAAACTAAAACCAACATTATTTTGTGGTCTACTATGTGCTATATTTGCTGGTGTCACAAATCCTTTATTTTCTTGGAGCTTTAGTTACCTTCTTAATGGTATTGTACCATCGTCAACTGAAATTGGATCATCATATTATCTGTTAAAATGGTCTTTAATTGTTTTGGGTATAGCTTTAGCAGATGGTATTTTCAATTTTATCAAAATTTTTTTATTAGGTTATTGTAGTGAGTATTGGATCATGGATTTAAGGAATGAGTTAATGGTCAGCATCAATAAAAAGAAATATGAATGGTTTAGCAGATCCTCCAATTCCGGCTCCGAAATTTCTTCTCTTGCTTTGAATGATTTGAGAGATTTGAGAACTTTAGTCTCGGAGTTTTTAGCCACACTATCTTCTTTTTTAACCATTTCTATAATGGGTCTAATTTGGGCAATTGCTACAGGCTGGAAGTTAAGTTTAGTATGTATCTCGATGTTTCCACTGATTATTATATTTTCAATGTTTTATGGGAAGGTTTTACAAAATTATGAAACAGATTACAAATCAGCAGTTGCAGAATTAGAAAATTTGCAATTTGAAGTTATCTCGGGTATCAAAACTGTTAAATGTTTACAACTAAATGATCATTTTATCAAACTATATTTAAACTTGGAAAATAAAATAAGAAACATTGCCAAGAAACGCTCTATTGCCACAGGGTTTGGGTTGTCAATTCTAAATGCAATTACTACCTGCATACAATCTATTTTATACTATTATGGATTAAAGTTAGTTCTTACTGGTGAATACACTTCAAAAAACATGTTTCAAACTTTTACTTTGTTATTGTTTACGATAACAACATGTACTAGTCTTGTAAGTCAAATACCTGATGTTACAAGAGGTCAAAGAGCTGCTAGTTGGATTTTAAGAATTATAGACGAGAATGAATATACGAGAGAGATTGATAACGATGACGCAAGAACTGAAAAGATCGATCTTGAAATTGAGAGAGATTTTTCAGATCCAATCATAAAGATTGAAAATTTAAGGTTCCAATATCCCAATGCTCCTGGTGTTGATGTGTACGAATGCCTGAACTTAGAACTTCGAGGTAGAGAAACTGTTGGCTTGGTAGGTGAGTCAGGTTCTGGTAAATCGACTTTAATGTATTTATTGACTAAATTATATGAAGTTCCAGATGATAGAATTTTTATTGATGATACCGATATCAATGACTGGCAAACTGAAACTTTGAGGAAGGAAATTGGTGTGGTTGAACAGAAACCTAATTTATTTCATGGCACGATATTAGAGAATCTTGAGTATGGTATTGAACAAAAAAATGGAATTGATTATAATGGGGAGATCAAGAATTTACTAAAATTTGTAGACATGTACGATTTTATTGAACAGTTACCTCGTAAGTTAGAGACAGTGGTTGATATAGGTTTACTTTCCGGAGGACAAGCACAGAGACTCTGCACTGTGAGGGCCCTCCTAAAGAAACCGAAAATATTGATTCTAGACGAATGTACCTCTTCTTTAGACGCAAAGACGACGCAGTTGGTGATCGAATTGCTTGGCCAGTTAAAGGAGAAGCTAGACATGAATGTACTGACAATTGTTATCACACATAACAAGCAGATGATGCAAGTGTGTGACCGAGTGGTCGTACTAGAGCATGGAAACATAGTAGAAGATGGCGAATTCCAAGAACTGAACAAACCAGGACGTGCGCTTTACAGCATCCTCTCAACTGGTGAATGAGTTTAGTTCTTTTTTTTTGTGACTATGTAACTCTTCTATAGAAATCACGCCAACTTCACATCAAAATAAAAGCAAATTTAAATAAAGTAAAATAAAATTCTCAGTAAGGTCATATACTTTGCCTGGACATTGTGATCAATGGACATTTTAAAGCTCCAATCTTGTGCTAAAATAGTGTCGGTCGTGTCCAACATAAGATGTAGCATTGAACTATCTCTCAGTCATTCAATTACAGTCGTTAAGGTAAAAAATGTGTCTTGATGGATATGACGTAGTCTCAGAGATGGAGGGGTCTCGAGGGTCGACTCGTATCCCAATTGGGAGATACATTTTCAAATTGGGATAGATATTGCTGTTGTAAGGTTGTACGGTGAAATACAGGGTGCTACAGACTCCATTGCACACAACAGGAGTTTCCTGTTTGGTAAATACACAGAACACGTTGCGGGGGGACATTTTGTGTATTTCCCAAAGAAGAAAAAAAGAAACGGAACTCGTATATTTGAAACAGAATTAAAACATTAGTTAGAAACGAAGGTAGAAAACGCAGCCGGTTCTGACAAGAGCTCGCACAAAACGCGGTGTCTGGCATTGGATCAAAAATAAAAAGAAAAAAAAATTTTAATGAGGTGATTTCGACGATGTTTTCCCAATGTTAATATGTATTTATAGATATTTATAGATACTTTCAGATAATTTCAGATACTTAGAGATTCTTAAATATTTGTAACTCTGTTACTTTATTATTGCTTTGACATTTTGTTACTTTGAAATTATAAGCTTGGAAAGTATTGTTTTGTTGTAACTCTTTTGAATTTGAAGGATATAGAAGTTTTTTTGATCTGAACTGGAGATTGTTTGACGTTAACCATTTACTCGGTTTTTAATTTCGAGACTGAAATATATATCAGTCAAGACTGGTTTTTATTTATTTTTACGTTTGATTTGTTGTCAACGGTAGAAGAATTATTTGATAAGACTTTTTTTTTTGTTATTGTCTTCATTTTTGACGAATTTAACCATCAAGAGTTGTTGTTATGGCCAAATTAAAGAGAGGGAATATTATCAAAAGACTGCTATTGGCATTTTTCGTAGGATTTGTATTCCTATTGGGTTTATTTAAGTTCAAGTGGAATAACAAAGATACGGATTTGAATAGTTTGATTACAAATTTGCCAATTGATATAACTCAAAATATTCTGGCTGCTAATAATGATAGAAGTCATGATTTGGAGACAATGAAAAAGTTTGAAGAGTTATTCAAAGAGATCAAAAAGAATCAAGAAGAGCAATCTAAACAGTTAGAAAAGCAAAGACGTGTTTTAGATGGTAAAATACAAAAACTGAAAACTCAAAATAGGAAAGATATTACTTTGAGAGAGTCTTTGGCTTTCACCTATGAGTATGACCCTTCCAGAAAGCTACCTGCTTACATCTGGCAATTGTATCCTACTGATAAAAAACAGCAGTTAGAAATTAAGAAAAGTATCGAACAAGCTAGGGCCGAAGGTAAACCAATTTCTGATGAAATGAGCAAAGATGAGTTGGTTGATTTAGATAAATGGGAAATAAAAAATCCAGGTTTTGTACATGAGGTATTCAATCATGTCGTCATGGAAGCGTTAGTACAACACTTCTATTCTAACATCCCAGAAGTCTTGGAGGCTTTCCATGCATTACCTTCAGAGATTCTAAAAGTTGATTTTTTCAAATATTTGATTTTATTCGCTAGAGGTGGTGTTTATGCCGATATTGATACCGATCCAATTCAAGCCATTCCCAATTGGATTCCAGAAAATGTCAATCCAAAGTCAGTTGGTCTATTGATCGGTATCGAGCACGATGCCGAATCACCAGATTGGAATAACTTTTATGTAAGAAGGTTACAATTTGGCACTTGGATAATTCAAGCTAAACCAGGCCACCCAATCATCAAGGAAGTCATTGCAAGAATAACAGAAGAAACACTCAAGCGTAAAAAAGAAAATAACTTGAATGTCAATTTAAGAAATAACTTGAATTTAATGAGTTGGACAGGTTCTGCTTTATTCACTGACACAATTTTTGCTTATTTTAATGACTATTTAAAAAGTGGTATTACAACACCTGTAACATGGAGAGAATTTCATCAATTAACAACGCCAAAATTATTAAGTGACGTTTTAGTATTTCCAAGAGATTCTTTTAATGTTCCAAAGAAAGAAAAAGTAACTGATCAATCTGGTACAGCAAAGGATAAACTAATTATCGATGACAAAGAAGAAGATCCTATGGAAAGTATCACTTTGGATAAATCTTTGTTACTGGTTTCTCATAACATTGAAAAATTTTGGAAATCACCAAAGCCACTAATTGACCAATCCTAAATTTAGTACTTTTTTTGAATAATATAAAAGTTAATTACAATATTGAAAAAACTCACACTTGAATTGTGTATAATTAAATACACCTGCATGCAACACACTTCATAGTACTGCCTTTTGAGTTTACAGTAACTTAGAGGTTCTTTATACAAAAGTAAATAATTTAATACCACATATACAGTTACTTAAGAACAAAGTGAAATGCTTGAATTGTTTTATTGTAAAATTAATTTTTTATCTCAATTGAGTTAAATCAGGAGATGCCCAAAAGTTCTACTAAAACTGGGCTATAAGACTTTCCTCGTCACTTAACGAATCTGTTGTCCCTATCTGGTTCCTCATCATGTAAAACTCATTTGAAAATTGGAAAAACAAATAGCACATTATTTGATACAATTTCATTACAAATCCTAATCCATATCAATCGTTTTAATCAACGGCTTCTCTCTAGAAATCAAAATTGAGTAGAAACAAACTGAAATGATTATTGCACTATCTTTCCGAAAATTTTTTGAATCGGAAAGAAAATGAACGTGGTTCTCAAGAGAGTCAAGATCAGATCAAACGTTCTTGATTACAATTCTTTCGAACTTCATTATATTATCTCGAACTTCACTATATTATCTCGATTATCTCATATCCATCTAAATAATAAACATTAAAGTATGCTTGAAAGCAAGCTAATAGTTGTTGTTTATATATAAGTTCAACATCACGAATAAACTTCAACTGTCACAAAAAAAATCAAAATTTTTTCTTCTAATGGTAGAAAACAAGCAGAACCGATGAGGGTAAATAAATTCCTCGATGGGGTAGGGCTAAAACTGGTTGGGTTTTAAAATAATAGGCCTCTGAACACATACAATTTGACATCGAAGCTTCAGAATATTGTTTATATATTGTCATATAATGTATATTTTTTAAGCACATCATATATCTAGGAGAGTGACACTAAGTATGACAAATTGTTTCGACAAGTTAAGACAATTTTCTGTTTATCACGCTGTAAATGGATATTTCAGAATATCCGTTTGTTAAAAATTTGTTAATTGTTATTTTATTATAAAATGTACTTATTTTTATATAGTGTATGAAGGGACACCTTTCACTGAAATGTTTTTATTTAGTCGTAGTTTCATTGGGTATTATACCATATAGCGGAAAATTGAATTTGAAGTTTCGAAAAGCTGTAAAAAATGTCTTATGGCATTCAAAAATTATTGCAAATCGGTTCTCGATTTGCAATAAATATCTAGTTTGATTCGGAATCTTCAACTTTCACTTTTGCTTCTCTTTCCAACCTCTCTTCGATTTCCCTCAACTCTTTCTCTCTTTGTAATAATTCTTGTCTCTTCATTTGTAGTTCCTGTTGTACCCTGTCTTCAAAAGCCTTTAACCTTTCTTCTTCTAGTTTAATCTGTTCTTCACGAGCCAAATAGGTATCTTGAGGATTTGGAGAACTGTTTTTAGAAGCATTTTCCATACCGGTATTTCCCATACCTCTTGCTACTGATGGAAATTGGGGAGATGCATAGTTTTGATCATTTATATCTGGTTTTGTATATGTTGTAGTTTGAGTATCACCTGACAGGGCATCAGTTCTATAACGTTCGTATAAGATTTCATGGGTATATTCTTTCAAATCATTTAAATGTGAAATCAACAACATATTCCTCAATACAACAAAATCGGAGACAGTTGCATCTTCAACATCAAGGGTACCCCATGGATATTTTCTACCACGGATCGATACACCGTCACCATTGTCAAAAACATCATTTGAACCGATAACGGAAAATGGCAGCAACGAACGTAAGTACATATTAGTTTCGTATTCTTCATCAGAAATATCTTGCTCATCAAAGGGGAAATTGAATACTGGTAAATCGTACTTATCGATGTCTTCCATTATCAACTTTTTATTTACTTTCAATTCTTCCAAGGTCAAAGAATCAGATTTACTTATCACCGGAATCACATTAACTAGACCACCCAATTGTCTGATAAATTCTATATCCATTTCTTTCAAACCGTGGCCAGATGGAGTGATCATATACAGACAAGCATGCACTCTTCCGTCTTTGAACCTTGGATTTCTTCTAACACGACTTTCTTCCAACAAAATCTCATCGTATTGGTGACGAATAAAATCAGAAATCAATTCAAAAGTTTGGGAGTTATCCAAAGAATCACCGAAACCTGGAGTATCTATGATATTCAATTGAATCTTTACACTCTCCTCATCTTCCAATTCCACAGTTTCTTCCCTCAATTGAACAGGAATCTCAGTGGTTGTGTCGGTTGGTAAAAGAATAGTAGTGCCTGTGTCAACAACTTGCTGCCCACATAAAGTGTTGATAAAGGTCGATCTACCACAACCAGATTGACCAACAATCATCAAAGTAAAGTTAATACCTCTCTTTAAATGTTTTCTTTTTCTCAATGCAGATGATGCCTCAATGATCCCACTCATCTCGCAAAAATTTGATGCTTCTGATCTATTGTTCTAATGAATATCTGTGCTTTCTATTTTCAAGTGTACTTTAGATTGCACACAATAAATAAATAAATTAATATACACTTATTCTTCTACACTTCTATTCCAAGTCACTAGAAACAACTAATCCGGACAAAAGTTCACAATCATCACAAGTATCGCAAGATCATCTCATCTCTTATACACAAAACTGATCAATTTTTGTCTTCATTCTCTGTGCATCTTTGCTTGTTTGTTTTGATTTTGCATTATACAGTGTACGTTTTACAATTCAGATGTTGATTTTGTTTACTTTGGTGAACAAAACTTTTTTCAGACTTTGTTTCCCAATTGAAGTTTTCCATTTCGGTAACAAACAGCCTGAGAAAACACTTTTTTCTGCTCTTGATTTTTCACTTTGATGAAAAGAGTCCGGAACTTAACAGGGCCCTAATAGATGGAGACAGAGACTTGAGAAAACTGAAACTTTTGAGAAATTTCACTCAAATATTGGATGGATTGTATGACTAATAGTGTTGATGTTTTTGGTTCCTTTGAAGGTATATTTAGAGGTTGCGAAGTTGAAAGTTGTTGATATATAGATGGTGGGGAACATTTGATTTATATGACCAGAATTCGGTTGAAAGAATACTAAAGAAAAACGATACGATACGATACGTTTGTCAAGTTACAAAAAGGATGTCTATTACTAAGAAGGTTATTTTGATCGATAATTACGATTCTTTCACTTGGAACATTTATGAGTACTTGTGCCAAGAAGGTGCGGATGTGGAAGTTCATCGTAATGATAAAGTTAGCGTTGATGAGGTGGTTGCCATGAATCCAGATATTTTGGTTATTTCACCGGGCCCAGGCCACCCAAAGACCGATTCTGGTATCTCGAGAGACGCCATCAAATACTTCACTGGGAAAATTCCTGTCTTTGGTATTTGTATGGGTCAACAATGTATGTTTGAAGTGTTTGGAGGTGAGGTTGCTTATGCTGGTGAAATTGTGCATGGTAAGACATCACCTATTTTTCATGATAACAAAGGATTCTTCAAGAATATTCCACAAGGTGTCAGTGTCACTAGATACCACTCACTTGCTGGTACTAAGGAAACTTTGCCAGAATCATTGGAAGTCACTGCAAAAACTGAGAGTGGCGTTATCATGGGTGTTAGGCATAAAAAATTTACAGTAGAAGGCGTCCAGTTTCATCCAGAGTCCATTTTGACCGAAGAAGGCCGTCTTATGATCAAAAATATTTTAACTGTTACAGGAGGCACATGGGAAGAGAATGAACATAATTTAAAGTTACAATCAATAATATCGAATGGCGGTGGTTCAATTTTAGAAAAAATTTACAATAAGCGTAAAGAAGATGTAGCAAAACAATCAAAAATCCCAGGTTTTACTCAAAAGGATCTAGAGGCTAACTTTAATTTGGGTCTGGCACCAACTGTTAAGAATTTCTACAATGCATTAAAAGATAGTAAAACCTCTGCTTCTGTAATTGCTGAAGTTAAGCGTGCCTCACCTTCAAAAGGTGACATTTTTATAGATGCTGTTGCAGCTGAACAAGGTTTAAAATATGCTGAAGCAGGTGCTACTGCAATCTCAGTATTAACCGAACCACATTGGTTTAAAGGTTGTTTACAAGATTTAGTCAACATTAGAACTGTTTTGGATAAAAAATACTCTTCAAATTTTTTAGAAAGACCGTGCATACTGAGAAAAGAGTTTATTTTCAACAAGTACCAAATTCTTGAAGCTAGACTGGCAGGTGCGGACACTGTTTTATTAATTGTTAAAATGTTATCACAAGATTTATTACAAGAATTGTATGATTATTCCACGAAAGAAATGGGTATTCAGCCGTTAGTTGAAATAAACTCAAAGGAAGAACTTGATCGTGCCATTCAAATTGGCGCCAAAGTTATTGGAGTCAATAATAGAGATCTACATACTTTTTCAGTTGATTTGGAAACCACAAGTAGCCTAGTTTCATTGACACCAAAAGAGACCCTTTTAGTCGCTTTATCGGGTATAACTTCTAAGTCTGATGCTGACAAATACAAGAAGGAAGGAGTATCTGGATTCTTGGTGGGAGAAGCTTTAATGAAGTCCTCCAATGTTAAGCAGCTAATTACTGATCTTTCAGCTTAATATATCCACTTATGTTAATGTATATAAAACGTTTATATTATACAATTGTATGTTCGCAATATAGCCTGTATGTTAACATCTTTAAGTACATACTCATCAAATTCTACCAATATATGGCTCAATATTTTTTATTGAACTTTAGAAGAGGCTAAGACAGCAACAACATGGACCAAACATCATCACATTTCCAACCTGTCTTCAATACACAAGTACGTTCTAAGCATTTTCTCAAACGTAACAACTGTAATTCATTGCAAATTGTTAATTTTTACGTATAATATAGTAGTGAGTTCAATTGATGAACTTGTAGAATAGACAGTCACCTGCGATTATGGAAATCCACCATTAAGATCAAATCGCAAAAAAGTCACTTTCCTTGTATCTGAATGATAGTGTTTGATTTTGAAAAGAATAAAACTGAGAGATCTGGCATCATCGTCTGAAACTGACAGCTGCAGGTCGACTGGATTTGTACAGTGCCAGAAACTCACAAACGTTTATATTTAGCTCTGACATTATTTTTGTTGCACTGATTGAAATAGCTATTGTAACGTTTGCAACATTCCTTCACTGTTTCAATATTGCTAAAGTTGTGACGTAAATATTTTATTGCAGGTAATAAAATATGTATAGTAGTTGATATTATCGAACAGATGGCTTTAATTAAGCTATAATTATGTTCTGACACTTAAGATATTTTTGTAACCGAAACTTACAACTGTTTTTTTTTCAAGTTGTTGGAGAAGATGTAGGAAAATTACATTTCAGTATTTGGTAAAGAAATCTTGTTGAGTCTTGCTTTAATCAGTAATCGTTTCAGGAGTTCCATGGCTACGTCCACATCGTCATAGTTTTTCTTCTGACACTCAAACATTTTTAAAATCTTGTTGAGACAAATCTGGATATATTTATTTATCAGTCAGCCGTAAATATCAAATAACTTTGTAAAGTGCATGATTATGGCTTATAAATACTACAAAAAAGTCAGACTTAAAGTCCACAAACGAAAATAGCAAACTTTTTTGAATGTACATAATTAAGTTATTCATATTATCAAAACAGCTAATTGTATCAGTGCTTAAATTTGAGATTCCATTTTTTACGTTTCCTGTATTTGATATATAAAGTATCTGCCCCATCGGTTCAATAAATTTTCTTTAATGTACTCGTAATGCTCAGATTTTCTATGCACTATCAATAATACTCTAATAATAGAATTTTGAGAGACAAAAAAACAACAACAATGAACATGAAACAAAACTTCAAGCCGCTTAATTCCAATATGAAGAATAGGAATGTTAATAAAATTTCACCTTGAATTCAAAAAACAAAATTATAAAGGAAATAAGAATGTACACCTTCTAATACATAGTACATACCAAGAGACAACTGCCAATCTTCATCTTTCATAGTTTCATTAAATGCATATTGTTTTGAAAAATCGGGTTGCCAACTACCTGATAATTAGTAATGATTTAAATTTTTCTGAGACCTTGATGGATCAATGTTATATATATATTCCAACTATTTGTTATTTGAGCAAATAATCTGTACCAGAGTAGCCTTCACATAAAAAGATAAAACTTGACAGGATCCCTTTCATTAAGATTTACCGTCAAATCTTCACAATGTTTCAATTGCCTCGTTTAATCCACTCAAACTAAAAAGTACAGTGTGATTCAAATAATCTGAGGAGATGATTAAATGGTATCCTATGTGTTCTAAAGTTCCAGATTGATTAGAATACAGACGAGAGCCTGACCAAACATTATGGAAGTGCTGAGGAGC
>JAKTPK010000091.1:0-122963 GCA_030557565.1 Tetrapisispora arboricola | reverse complement strand
GCAGCTAAGTATTGCTTTAATAATGGGGTCTTCTTGATTTCAGCTAATAAAGCTTTGTCAACGTTCTTTTGGTCTTCAACACGTTCAGCCTTTAATTCCTTAACTTGCTTTTCTGGGAACATGTTAGCTTCTTGCTTTTGCTTCTTGGTTAATTTTTCCTTAGCAAAGTATTCAGCGTTGAATTTTTCAACAGAAACACCTTCAACAGAGACCTTGGTGGAAGTAGCAATGACGAAACGAGCATTGACTCTTCTTAATGGAACACCGTTGACCTTAAATGGACCGGTGACTAATAAAGTGTTGTCTTCCATATGTTTCAAGTAAACAACTCTCTTACCTCTGAAACGGCCGGCTAATAAGATTAAAACAGTACCTGGAACTAATGAAGCTCTTAACTTTTGTGGACGAGAAGCCTTTCTGGTCTTCTTTAAGGCAGCAACATCTTCAGATGGATACCACTTTGGGGCCTACAAATAATAGTAGAAATGTTGCAAAATTCATCGCTCTCATTTCAATAAAAATGTTAGTAAATTTGTATCAAAGGTGTTACAAATAGTTCAAGTACTTTAGATAATAAAGAATTCAGTTTTGTATCAAAAATAGATCCAAACAATCTTGTTTATAGTTATCGCCTCGAATATTGTTATTGCTTTTTCCATTGTTGTCATTGTTGGTGTCGTCATTGTTGGTGTCATCGTAGTTTTTAGTATCGTCCTTGTCTTTATCCTTGTCGTTCTTGTCCCGGCGCTTGTCGTTGTTGTCGTTTTCTTTGTAATCTAGAAGAATGAACTTTTTATTCTTAGTTCAAAATAGCATAACATACAGCTTGAGCACTCATTTGTCTATTTATATTGGTGGTTTCAAAAATTGGATTTCCTACAAGGTCTTAGTTAACCGAAAATGCCTTTTTTCAATCAAAAATATTCAGCATACTTTTTATATATCATCTAAATAATTTCATCAAGCATATAGTTCACCGAAATCAATCAGTTTACTTACAATACGACGACTTCCTAGTTTCGTACGGTTCTGCGAATCATCCTCTACTAAATTGTTACCAAATTTCGAACATTGTTTGTAGAACTTTCACAATAATCGATATCAATGAATATTTCACTGATTAAAGTTCCAATACTTTTTGAAACTTTTCATCAATTAGACGATATTAAGATTGGAAAGATTGCATTAATAGGCCTTAAAGGTATTGTATTAGTTTGTTTGTATCTCGTCGCGTAATTTTCAGAGTTGTTATCATCGCTTTGTCACCGAAAAAATAGATAGAAAACCGAAGAACAAGCAGAAAAATTATTATATCAAACAAAAAATATTTCAAAAAAAACAGTCAAACTCATTTGAATGTATGGGTGTTAAAAACAGTCAAAAATATTTTGGTTATTTTTCAAGTCAAAAATTACTCTCAACTGCATGAAGTTAAGGTTAATCTGTGTCAATCAATATATATAAAGTTGTGACCTGCTGAGAAGGATTAATTTGAATTTCAGAATTACAATTAAAAAAAATAAATATTTAAAAAGATACAATAAAGAGATAAATTTTCAGAGATTATAAACAATTGTCGAGACCCCAACTAAGCAATTAATATCTTACTCAGTTTCAGCAATTGCAGGAATCTCATCAATGTCACCGTAATCAATCTTAACGATAATCAAACCATCACCTAACCTGACACCGACATTACCAGTAGAATCGATCTGGGGATCACTTAAACTTAGTTGTGTAACACCCAAATCTTTGTCTTTACCTAAAGTATGATGTGAAACTGCATTGAACATTAAAATAGCTTCCGGAGTGGCTTTGAAAACACATGATTCATCGATATAAACTGTACCTGTGTTATCGGCTTTTTTAGATTTAGACTTGAAAATACGTTTCAGTTTCCCGTTTTGATGTAACGAAATTTTAACTTCGATATGTTTTCCTAAATTTTCAGCTGCAATTATATTGATTTTACCTGTGTATGTACCCGTTGGAGAAAGGGTTTTAGCTGAGCTACTGACGACAGAAGCCGATCTCGCATGGCCTGGTGTTTGATTTCCATTATCTTCGGGTGGAATCTCGCCATAGCTATTTCTGGGAATTGAGGAATATGTTGTCTTTGGCATTGCATCTGTTTCTTCAGATGAATGCACGTTGTTGCTAACATGAGAACGAGAGTCGTTATCGGATGATTTCCTTCTTCCAAACTCACCGATAAGACCCTTCTTTAATAATCTACCTCCACCTTTGATACCTCCGACACCAAGACCAATACCTATTCCGGCAACACCTGCTCCGGCACCGGCTACATTGCTAACAACCTTAAAAGGCATGTTACTCAACTTAGATTGTTTAGCGTCTAATGTTGGTTTCAAATATTCTGGTTCAAATCGAGCCTTTATTTGAATAGAACCTTGAGTAGATAATGGAAGATCCAGATCATAATCCTTACCTTCTTCAAGACTTTCTAGATCTAGAATAGCATTACCCAATGGATCATTATCACCTGCACGATCCCAATCAAAAACATCTAGCTTAACTTGCGAAAATTTTTTAGACACAATAGCCACTTTTGTTTGTTCATTCCAAACTGGTGATAAGGTTTTCTTAACAATTTTTGTAGTGAAAGTTGTTGTGCCATTCACCACAACATCTACATAAGGATCAGATTTACCATTTCTATCAGCTGATAATAGATCTTTACCAGAAATCAAGGTTAGATGTAAATAACCTGTGTTTTTTATAGATTCGCAATCAGGTAATTTGATGGCAGAAGGCTCAAATAATGTTTTTAGAACAACCTTGCAACCATCAAATGAAATTTCAAAAGGTTTAGAATAGGATTGTTTCAAAATATCAATAGTTGGGTGACATGTTTCTGCAATCACATCATCAGAGTCTTTCGTAATATGTTTTTTGGAAACTCTAAAATACATTTTACTATGGCTCAAGTCACGAATGAATGCACTACCTTTATCATTAGAAATTTTTCCATTTCTTGTCAAACTTGAAATATATGAAGGGAACACAATATCATCAAATAAAATTTGTAAATAAGCAGTTTGCTTTTTCAGATTTCCTGATACAATTTCCATATTTAACATACCGCTATTAGATGATAGCAATTGATCTAATGTTAACATTTTCTTTGAGTTAATTAATCTCTCATCTTCTGAGAATGGGTCAGGTATATCCACAATTTCCCAATCATTTGGATTTTTATCCATTTCCATCTTGTTCTTTGATTGCTCCTCTTCAAATTCTTTCTTCTTTTTACTTAAATCTTTTTTCACCTCGTTAACTTTTTCAATTTCATCAGGTGTAAACACTTCAATCAGAGGAACATTTCCAAACCTTAGATTCACTTTCGTACCAGTTAATTGATTTTTGTGGTTTTTCAATGTCCATGAAGTAGAATCAGTAACTTCATATTTATCATTGTTTGTTGACGTCGCCTCTATAGACCTTAAAGCTTCCTGAATCGTACATTGCATTGAGCCAATGAACCTATTTTTACCGACATTTTGATAATCGTATACAGACACTGTTAAAAGTTGGTATTTGTTAATGTAAGGAAGATAAATATTTTCATTAAAGACAGCATGTGATGTATCTGAAATATACTTTGACCTGTAAATAACCTTATGATTAATAGATATTGTAAAAAAAGGATCTATATCACCGATACCCTTCAAACTACCAGTTACAATCACATCTTTGACTTCGATTGTCAACGCACCTATAGGTTGATTGTATTGAGAAGACGCCATAAAATCTTGAGATACTTGTAGTGGTTTCCACTGAGTGGCAAAAAAGACACTACCACTTGGATCTAAACTAACAGAATTGGTACCGACATGTGAAATGTTCAAGATATCTTCGAAAGAACACAACTTTGAAGCTAGTAATATTTTCTTTGTTTTTGAAGGATTTTGATACACCTTTAATTCCACCTTGGATGAAGTTCTGGATGGGATGAATATTTCAATTGTTTCATTCCAAGCAGGTTCTCTATTTTTCTTGATAGTTCTATAGGATTTAACTAATTTATTATCCACATACAATTCGGCAGAAGGAGATATCAAGCCACCTAAGGCAATGGAAGTATCCAAATTTTTTATATTTTGTAAAGTTATCTTTGCAATACCAACATCAGAATCTGCTTCTTGCTCAATTTCGTCATCTTTATCTGTTTCTCCACCAGATTCTGCACTAACGGCGCCTGAATCAGTAGATTTAGTATCAATGGTAGGATACCAAAATAGTGAATATTCCAAAGATCCTCTGGTGTATGTTCCTAATTTCAAATCAGAAGAAAGACCTTCCAATGTGGGTTCTTGTAATAACTCTCTCAAATCTACTTCACAGCAACCAATTAATGTGTCTTTACGAATATCATTAAAATCGTAACATTTTAAATTCAATTTTTGATTTAACGAATTTACCAAAACGTACTTAGTTTCATTCCAGCGAGGGTTTTTGACATCAGATTTGACAGATGTTCTGATCTCATTAGGACTTCCTTGGACAGGATTATCTGTGGAGATCACTACATATGGATCTACTGTATTAGTGATAACTTCAGAACTCTTTAAATCAGACGCTGAGGTTATCTTAACTGCAAGCATACCAATTGCATCATTTGATTGAGCAGTCAACAACTCTTCAACATCTATGTCTAGTTTATTTGGTGCAATCAACATTGGACCAATATTGGAGTTGATCATGGCTTTGACGAAAGACTTTAAACCAGGTAGAAATGACATAACATCGAGACCTAAGGTATCACCACCTACTGGCTTTAGAACGAAATCAATTAATGGTGCTTCAAGTAATTGAACTGAAATTATTTTGATATTTGGAAAAGTATCCCCAAATTCAGTATATATTTTGATTCTACCTGAAACGTTAATGTTCTCAACAATGACACTCATTGTCTTAGAAACAAAACTTTTACCTAAAGTAATACCTAGAGATATTTTGGGGTTGATTTTCTCTTTAGCTTCTTTTGGTGTCATTTCAGATTCATCATTTGGAGTAAAGGCAAATGCCATTTCAACTTCTGCAAAATCTTTCCCAGTTTTGGTATGAGTTCTTACACCTTTAATGGAAGGAGCCTTAGAACCTAGAGTGAAATGTTCCAAGGACAAAGCATCAATACCATAACCAGGTGCAGACTCTTCTAAAATTGGATTGACTTGATCCAAAACCTGTTGAGATAAAACCGGCATATAAATGACCCAAAATTTTTGCAAGAAGCTATTCAACCATAATGTTGTTTCGGTTTGAGATGATAAAGTTTCATGAACAGTAGTTCTTTTCAAATCATCTCTAATGTTTCTGTTAAATCTTGTGTATTCAAAATTGTACACGGTTGCTGTACACATAAAAATAAAAATCAACGAGAACCAGGAGAATCCTATATAAGCAAACAACCACGAAAAGAAACAAGTAGACGAGATAGCAGCTGAATTGTAATACCAATCGCTATAAAAATTTTCGATAATGAAATCTTTAATAGCTCTTGAATTTGCACTGGATTCAATACCTTTTGGGTCAATGACAAATTCACCTACCTTGTTAAATGGAAACAAGTTTTCTGAATTCTTCTCCGCTAGCTCTCTTTTATATTTTTCAATCTCTGTTTTTGAAACTGTTGATACTTCCTTGTACTTGGGATCCAAAGAAGTATCCTCTTTATTCAACTTTCTTGAAACCAAATTTCTATTCTTATATTGAGAACGCACTTTCTCAATTGGCACTGTGCCAACTGATCCTTCAACCGTTGGAGGTGGAATATCTTGAACATCATTAGCCCTTGATGCTACTACTGGCTTTTTACCCTTGAGTATACCGGATTTAGACACAGTTCTTGATAAACTATTACTGTTACTTACGCCTCCTATGGAGACTCTTCTACTATTATTCTCTAACTCAGAAGAGCTCATTTTGTAGTTCGTAAAGTGTTCAATTTACCTTTCCGTTACCAGTAAAAGTCAGAAAAGGTTACAATTGAAAAAGATTACTATATAAAAACAAAAGTATGTGTATTCAGAATGTTATTTATATATAGTAAGTGTGTAAAATTTGTCAGAAATTGTTATCAGCAATCCATCAAACAATGTTCTTGTTTAATTATTTTCAAATTTCAAAACAAGGGGAGCTATGTCGTCTGTGGCCTTTTCGCTTTCCATTTATTGTTATTTTTCATTATGTTCCGACAATACAAAGAAATTCAATGTCGTTTAACGATGAGGTGTATCTTGTTGAGAACCCCAAAGGAATTGGGATATTTGGAGTTCAAAAGATATGATGATTCATTTGAGGTACGGTATATGGTATTTAGTAAGATGATTAAATATTTGAAACAATAAAACTAAGCTTTCAAATCAATTTACTAACTTATGTGGCGGTGTGTACATGATTTATATATATTGTTTTGAAAATTTTTGTTTATGTATATTTCGATGCTAGTTCTGATCTTCTATTGATAGCAGATACGATTTGTTGTTCAGTGAATAGATTGGCTGCCTTGATTTTGTTTAATAGAAGGTGATGATAATTAATGTTTAAGTCACGTAATCTGAATGAACAATAAATTAGTTGTAGACATACAGAATCACTTAGAGTATCTTTGCTTTTTGCATGAGATAATTCTTTCAGTAAAAATGTTATGCATTGGTTTATAAACTCAAGCATTAAAGCACTGGTGTCTGCAGTTTCTAAAGGTGCTTCCATGTTAGCTGATTTTTCTTCAGAAGATTCTATTTCGCTGAATATTTCAGTTTCAATATTTTCACTATTATTTACATACTTTGCCTTTTGATTGTCAGATTCTTTATTTTTTTGATATTGAGCTTTCTCATTGCGTTTCTCTTTACATTCTTCTTTGACTGTTTGTTTAGAATCTTCTGTCGATTCCTCTGTCGATTCCTCTTTCGATTCTTCTGTCAATTCTTCTTTCGATTCCTCTTTCGATTCTTTTGTCAATTCTTCTTTCGATTCTTCTATTCCTTGCGCCGTATCTGTATTTGCTTTACCTTCTTCTTTACTAATGTTGGCTTCTTCATCACCAATTTCCATATTAATAAAGTTTGGTAATGAAAGAGGTTCTTTCAGAACTGGAAAAGTTGTCTCAAATAGATTAATTGATGTAAACGCATATTCTCTTAAGACTTCAATTTTTCTTTTAATTATCATTTCAGAAACCGAGTCATTAGTGTGCTTACTCTCAATCTCGTATGATGCTATTTCTCGTTGAATAAACACAAATCTCATAGATAAAAACACCTGTAAAAGTATAGAAGAATTATCTTTCTCATCAAATGGTGGAATTGCAGAAAGGTATTTTAAGATTTTTTTTATCGAATTTATTGTAACATTGGTAGCCAAAAGTTTTACCAGACCAGTTAACATTGTTGTAGATATCTCACTCAAAACTTTTTGACATATATCATCTATTATAGTAGAACCGGAAAATTTCGCCTGCAATGATTTTGAATGAGTAAAAACCATGATAGCTTCTTGATAATGACCTGTCTTTATACATGTCCTCACTAAAAATGGTAATTCCATCAAATCGGTAATATTATCCAAATTATCGAGAAGTAATGGGAGATCATTAAAGTCAGTTCCAATTTTGTTGTAGTTTTTACCATAAGATGATCTTTTTCTTAACTTTTGTAATGCAGTTTGAAATTCATCCTCTTTTGCAACTTTTAATTCATCCAAATCATCCGTTTCTATTATAGTTTGGAAAACTTCATTATCTGTTTCAGCTGTTTTGTTTTGTTCTGTGCTAGTATCAGAAGTTTTTTTACTGGAGTCAGTCAATTCTTTTAAGTTTTGTAATTCTTTATGTATTAGTTGAATTCTATTTGACCCATTGTTTTTTAGAATATCTTCCAAAACAGCTTCTTTGTTTTCAACTAAAATTGTTTTGATCCTTTTCTCAAGGACCGATATATGGGCATCAATTTCAGCTATATCTTCGACAATGCTTCCTGGAACTGGTTTCGATGAAAAATATTCAATATAATTCTTTGTGTCTGATTGAAGGATTTTCTCCAATTCGCCATTACAATACTCGGTTTGTTGCTTTGTTAACTGTGGGCCTGGCAAATTTAACTCATTCAATATTACATCCATTATGATCCTGATATCAAGTTCTCTAATACTTGATGTTATTGTTTTTTCGGTAGCTGTCAATTCTGTTTATCTAATAGCAATACTTGTTATCAATTACTGTAATATTTTTTAACTATTTTTGATTTTAATTTTTATTTTGGTTTTTGTAATGGTTTCTATTTCAAATAAGAAAGGAACACGCTTCTTGATATTGAAATTTTGATTTCGGCAATTTAAAGCTAATGGATTATTATCTGTCATTCTTGTATAATAAAGGGTTAGTAATTAAAAAGTTGAATGGTTCAAGTTTATTTTTTATTGGTTAAATTCTGTATTGTTTCTTTAATTATTTCAGCTGAAGTACTAATTTCGGATCTTTTCAAATCTAAATATACTTCCTTTGCCGATATCCAGTTTTTTGATCTATTAAAGATTGTGGCACCTCTATGCGCATCCACTATAAATGCAGCTTCTTGCCATAAATATTGTTTCTGTATAACGTATGAAATTAACAGGTTAGTAAAATTAATATACTCTAAACGATAAGTAATGGGGGAAACAGTATAATTCACCTTTACATACTTTTGAGAGCTCATCTAGTTTAGTGAGAATGCCATCAACATCTTTTGTGTAATTATCAATAATACCGCTTGAGACTGTGTAAACTTTGTCCCAATCCATTTTCTCAATCTTGGAATTAGACAAAATACCATCTGACTCAGTGTTGTTGTTCTGAACACCAGAGCCCTGTGAGTTGTTCTCTGTATTTTTATTATCAAATGACATTAGCTCTGTGACTTCTTTAATCCTTATCAAAATTTCATTCGAGCTTAACTTACTTTCAGCTGAGTTTTTAAACGCATTAGATTTCCAATTAGCTAGTAACTTTTTAATGTCACCGGTCTTTATTTCAGTTTCTTCACTGGATTTTGGGGTCCATTCGTCTTCTAGCAAATCAGTATTTTCATAATGAGCCTCAGAAGTTTTCGTCGTGTCAGTTTGTTCTAACAGCTCCATTTCTAATAAATATTATAAAAAGTATAAGATGTAATCAATTACTTCACTTTCTTCTCTGTCTTATTGTTGATTCTTTACAAACAAACTTACTTTATTCAAAAATAAGAACTTTTTTTAACTTCTAGTAACAAACAAAACTGTCAATTAACTATTTGTTTTCTCTTAAATGTAATGATGGGCGGCTAAAAGTAATTTTTGAGAATAAAAAAAAAAGAGATCTTTGATTACAAGGTGAACAACAAGTCAAAACAGAGGTATTTATAATATCATGATATTTATTAATTAAGTTTCCAAATGATTAATTGATACACTGTATAATAGCAGACGATGCAATAAAGTTATGTAAGTAACAAAAAAACTTATAAAAGGCCTTGTTTATTTGAGGCTGGTTGGTAATGCAATGACCATTTTGGACCCAATACAAAAATTAAAGCTTTGTCTACTGCTCTAAATATCCAGGATGCTATGTATAACACAAATGACAAAATAGCAATAAGCCTAACAATAAACTGAATGAATGTAAGGCGGACATCGGTTACAACTATGGATATAGGCTCAAATTCATATTTGAAGAAAATACCTGGAATTTTCGATAATTGTGAGCTTATTTTAGCGTTTTTGGACTCTGTGTGGTATTCTCGAATTGAATATTGATTAGTATCAATCTCTGCTCCTAACTTTTGATACAAAGTTGGTACGACAGACATAAAATAGTTGTATGTTGAAAATGGACTGTTCGGATACATTTTACATGTACCATCTAACGGATTCTCTATGTATGGATAAAAATCACCAAATGAAAATTCATTAATAACGTGATTGAAATCTACTAATTCGCTTGGAGTTTTCTTACTATCTCTGTACCCATAACCTTTAGCTGTTATTTGCATCTCCCCAGGGACCCTATTAACTGTTACCGATCCATATAGATGGCAACCGTTTAGTTCATGTATTGGTTTACCATCTGGCCCTAATAACAATTTTGTATCGATTTTTTCTCTAAATTCAGCTGGGATTGCTTCCGCCAAAATCTCATCCAGTTCAGGAGTGACAACTTTATTTAAGTTGTTAACTTTAGTTCCATAAGGAACAAAAAATGGCATTTCTTCAAATATTAAATCCTCTGAAATTAATTTTCGATCATTTGTATCATCTCTAACATTCACATGCACCCACTGACATGGCATTTTTACATAAACATCCATATTGATTTGAACAGTGTTTCTAATTTCTCTATCGACAGAATATTGTTTATCAATGTAACCACCAAAATAACTACCAAATTCAGTCCATGCAATCAATAATAGAAATGCATAAGTAACCAAGGAAGATAAACCACCTTTCTTACTTTTTTTAACATGACGTTCCTCTGTCTTAGGAAAAGCATCAAATGTCTTTAAACCTGCCATTATTTACAAACAATCGCTCACTTTAGGTTTCAAAGAATGGTTGAATTGAAACAAGTTGACTATTTTAAATTTAGTGAATTTATTACACTTCTTATATTAATATACGTTGTTCACTTTAGTAGTTTTACTGGTTTCAATTTTATGCACTTTTTCACTTTTTACCTTTTTGGTAATTCAACAAAGGTTTTCAAAAATCACAGGAGAAATACGCAATATGATACGTTTTTATGAATTGACTTATATTTATTTGAAAAGAATTGAAATTATTTCAAATGAAAGTAAAAATTATTTACATATTTATCTAAATGCTTTAAAAGTGTTACAGAAAAGATACTTACAACTCAATGTTTTTATAAAAATGGTCCATTTGAAAGTTCGATTAGAAAAGTTGATTAAAACAAATGGGATGGCTTTGTTGGGATATTGACACTGGTTGATACACTTTCATTACTGATCGACTTTGTTATGCTATGAAGTTCTATCATTTCCTCATCAAAGATATTATTTTTGTCGAAATCGCCAAATCTGAAGTCGTCTAAATCCTTTTTAGAGCTCAAATTAGTATCTTCATCCACGTGTAAATAATCACTTAAATTGTCAATTTTTTGATCTGAACCAAAAACATTTCTGTGATTTTCTTCTGAGGTATCCTGTTTGAAATTGGTCATTACTCCCACCTTATGACCCAATATATTTTGTTTATCGCTGTATATTGATCCTGACAATTTTGCTGTTTCAACATTAGTAACGCACCATTCGAACCCACTCCAGAAAAATGAACATAGAGCAGTACTACTAGTAAAAATTCCTAGGCATACGAACCAAGTCTTACCTATTACTATAGATAAGCCAAAAGATTCAAGTTCATTCTTCACCCTCGATTTCAAAGACCAAACTAGCCAACTGAAGGTACCACAACTTGCTGAAGAGGTAATTAATGCCAAAAATGATAATGTTGAAACTAAATGAATGTAGAAGGTCTCTTTTATATTATTTAATCTTGTGTTTTTGATCATGTAGTAATAAGGAGTAATAATTAGAACAAAAGCTCCTAAAATAATAGTCACAAATAGAAATGCCACTGTTACCTTTTTCTTGTGGGATGCTTCTACCAAGTAACTAGCATATTTAGGGTCATCTATCAAAGAATCATCACTGGTTGAATAAATGTTACCATATGCAAAATATATTATAATTGTAAGACCATAATTGTATAAAGCTTCTCTGTAATGGAAAATGTGGTTCAAGCTAGTATTTTCACAAGCTATGATAACTTCATTCTCTTCAAAATCTAGTGAGCCAATCAATTTTTCATATGTGACATAACATATTCTACCAAGGGATACAATGATAAACCTTGGGGCATTCTCAATTTGAGTTGTCGCATAATTGCTTAAAAGTAAAGATTCAGATGTGGACAGCATACTTCCGGCGCTGCTGAACGATTTCTCCACGACATTTACTATACCTTTCCTCAATGACGCAGGAGAAAAGATAAACCTATATAAATAAAATGATGAAGGTGACACAATCGGTCCTAGAATTATTATCAAACCAAATATTATACTAATGAGAGATGTGGTCAGCCGAAGGGTTAACAAAGCTTTTTCGAATGTGGTGATATTATTCATGAATTGAAAGTAAATTTGCTTTACTCTGGTTGTCAAACGAACCATATTGAATGCTCTCAATGTGTCTCGTATTGTTTGTTTACTAAATTGATTAATCAAAACATGAGGTTTTGACACAAAAATCTTTTGTTTTTATACGTTCATTGGTTGTCATGTATACACATACACGCCGTTCAACTATCCAATGTATAATTATAATGAATTTTTAATCCTTGGTTTTCGATAGAGTTTTCAAATTACTGAGGTTCAATTCAAACTTCATCCAACATTTGAGAACTTCTCCTTAAACATTGAAACATTGACAAATTTTAGAATCTGAACAACTCAGATATCTTCGATCAAAAATAGTATTCTCCTGGATTTAGATCAAGTAACATGCCAAGCCTTCAACAAACTTTTCACACATCAACTTTTTAATGTACCTTTTCTTTAAATTTCAAAAATTTTTAGTGAAAATTTATTCGAAAAAAGAGGGCAGGGAACGAAAAGAAAAGAAAAAAGAAAACATTCAAATGAGGCTTGATAAATGTATTCAATCAAATTTTAAAACATTAACGTTTAGCTTGAAAAATCTCTGCTATGAATTTCTTATTCAGTTGAATTGAATATTCAATTTGTAAGATTTTATTGCAATTGAGTATTATCATAACATTGTTGGTTGAAGAAAACAGTTTCTGATTCGATTGAACTAATAATGGCTGCAACTGCAAAGGAACTCGAAGGTTGGAAAGTTGTTTTGAAAGACCAACATAATAATGTTATAGATGATAGTCGAAGAAGATCTAGAAGAAATAAAGAACATGTTTCGATCCATTTGTTTAGGGAATCTGATGATTTGAGTTTTACAAGAGGGGATTGCGTACTAGTGAAAGATAAAACTATAAATGAGGAATTAGGCTCTTATTCTGTATATTACATTCACGATATCAGATTGAACACGATGACATCTCTCGTTGAGATCGTTGCAATGACGTTTTTGAGATGGTTTGAGATTAATCCTATGAATTTCTACGAACATTTTGAAAAAAACACATTTGATAAATCAAAAGGGATTGAGTTTTATAGAGATGAATTTCAAAAGGAAAATAATAAAAGTGAAATATATCTTACTACTGAATTAAAGGAACTTTCGCTTAAAGACTTTTATAAACTTGCTAATATTTTACCTTTTTCTAGCTGGAAAAATGATAACCTTTCTAAGGAAATTAATCAAGACTTTTTAGTACGCTATTTATGTGATCCTAATTCAACCAACTTCATTGACATTGATTTTGAAAAATTAAAAACTAAAATGCTAACCCAAGAACCTAAATTAGCTATAGAATATTTTAAAAAATTGTTTTCTAAAAATGAAAAAAGATACGTTGAAAAAGATACAAGTAAAAGCACAAGAAAGAATATCAATAAAAAAAAACTAACAGCTGAATCTAACTCATCTCACGCTACAAATGCTACAGTAGACGATATTAAAGTCGAATCGGAGTCAGATGGCTTTGATGAATCTTTTGAGGAAGGCGATACGTCTCAAGGAGGAGACGATGACGAGGATTTTAAACTTCAAGAAACATCCAACAAGGATGGCATGAATGTAGGTGATGAAGATGATGCAGCTGATTTAGAAAGTTTGACGGGTGAGTCTGAAAGTGACATAGCAAAGGAAGATGAGTTTACTTCGGAAGATGAGTATTTAGATAGTAAGAGAAAAAGGTCTACCAAAACTAAGCGTATTTCATCTACTCCTGAAGAAGCTAATTTGGTTAAAAAAAAAGTCAAATCTTCAACACCGCTTTATAAAACTGCTAAAATCAAGCGATTCACAAAAAAAAATGTTGACAGAGCTAGAAAAAAGTATACTCCTTTTTCAAAAAGGTTCAAAAATGTTGATGACATTCCGGATTTAACCAAATACGCTGATTTTAATCAGACTAATTTAGATTTACAAATGGCAGACTACGAGGCCAAATTAACAGCTCCAAGCAATACTAAAGTTGTTGAGACAATTTTCTCAAAGATTAAGAAGCAACTTTACTCTTCTAATGGTAGGGAAAAAATTATTGATGATAATGATTTTGATGATCATATTCCCGGCCGTGGTAAAGACTTTGCCACCATTTATTTGAGTTTATATACAGCAATTGAGGCTGGTACTGCTTCAACTGTTTATGTAGCTGGAACACCTGGTGTTGGTAAGACACTGACGTCTAGAGAAGTTATCAAAGAGTTACAATTGTCCATGTCCCAACAAGAACTTCCAGAGTTTCAGTATGTAGAAATTAACGGTCTGAAAATGGTAAAACCTACAGATAGTTATGAAGTGCTGTGGAACAAGATATCTGGTGAAAGATTAACCTGGGGTGCAGCGATGGAATCTCTAGAATTCTATTTCAATAAAGTGCCCAAACAAAAAAAAAGAACAGTAGTTGTACTTTTAGATGAACTCGATGCTTTGGTAACCAAATCGCAAGATATCATGTACAATTTTTTTAATTGGACAACTTATGCAGAGGCAAAGTTAATCGTAATAGCATTGGCTAATACGATGGATTTACCAGAAAGGCATTTGGGTAATAAAGTTTCGTCAAGAATAGGTTTTACTAGAATCATGTTCACTGGTTATACTCACGAAGAACTAAAAAGAATTATTGATAGTAAACTTCAGGGCCTTAACGACTCGTATTTTTACGTCAATACTGAGAATGGTAATGCAATATTGATGAGTTCGAATGATTCTGAATCAGAATTTGAAAAGAAATTACCTCCTAATGTTAAAAAGGTCAGATTGAAAATGACAGATGATGCAATTGAAATCGCAGCTAGAAAAGTTGCATCTGTTAGTGGTGATGCCAGAAGAGCTCTAAAAATATGTAAACGTGCTGCAGAAATTGCAGAAATTGATTATATGTCCAAATATGGGTTTAAGTATGATGGCTCACTTGTAGAGTCGAACAAAAATCAAGTTGAAGATGATGATTTTAGCAATGACGAAGACGTCATTGCTCTTAGAAAAGAAAAAAAGCAAATAAGCGAATCTGAGACTCCAGAGCAAGATGGTGAGTCGACTCAAATTGTACATATCTCATATATCATGAAAGCTCTTAATGAAACAATCAATACATATAATGTTGAATTCATCAAAAGACTTCCATTTGCTGCGAGATTGTTTTTATACGCATTTTTGAGTTTAATCCGTAAATCCACATATCAAGAACAAAACTTGGGTAGCATTATTGATGAGATCAAACTGTTAGTTGATGTGAACAGTAACAATAAATTCATTGCAAGTATAAAAGATACATTGTATCAAAGAAAGAGACAAGTAAGCAACGGTGATAAAGAAGAAACTGATAACTCCACAGGAGAAATTAGAATCACATCATGGAACTACATCATCAATGATCTGATAGAATCTGGATTGGTTTCCAAGCAGACAATGAAGTCTGAAAGGCTTTCCACCCTTAAATTCAATATATCAATGGAAGAGATCAGAAGGGCCCTTGACTTTGACGACACACTAAAAAGTTTGTAATATTAATGACGAATACATGTTTATTCATTTATAAATAGATTTTCTGCAACATGTTTCTGTACGCATATAAAGTATATAGATAAATTATGATAGATCAAGAACATCTCTAAATGATTTCAAAAATTCAATAAAGTTGATACACTGTAATCCTACTTACTGTACAGTAGATATAGACGATCTGTATAAAAGCCTTTACCATTCAATCAACCTGATCAACGGCCGACACAACTGGCAATCCCATGTTCTGTGACTGCAACACCCACACATTTTTATGGTTTTATAGTTTCCCAGATATCCCAGCGATGTCTGTTTTTTTCTCACTGCATTTTGAAATTTTGGCGAAATGCGAGCAAAATCCTTCGCTTCACACTACGTTGTGCGGCGAGACAACAGACTCGGGCAAAAAGCCCACAGCAAGAACTTCTTGTGGCAGTTCCACAAGTGCTCCTCAAGAAAGAAACAAGCACACGAGAAACCACCTTGACGTTCCACGTCAAGGTTCTTGGTTGTCTCCAGTGCAGCTGCTGCTATTCCGGTGAGGCCCCACTGTTTCGCATAGGTGTGCGCACTTCTGGGTTCTATAACTGCGGAACTCTAATGAAAGCTCTCCTCAGAGTATACTAATGTCCATTTTTATTTTTCTGGAACTTTATGTCTTGGTGCGAACAAAACGCTCATACAGACAGCGCTTCGCGTTGCTCCTTCCAGAACAGTATTTTATTTAGGCAGACACACAGACCAAACTTCTGCCTAACACAAAAGACGCTCTGTCTAGAAGTTGCAATTTCCCATTAGAACGTAATCAGAAAACCTGTCTACATCTTGACTCTTAACTCTCGACTCTCGCTCTCGACTTTCGCTCCCCCAGTCTCTTTCCTAGCATAACGACCAGCACTCGAAGGAACTTGTTCCCACACAATATCTCCTGCCAAAATCCTAGGCTCAGAGTCTCATCGGCGTGACCACCTCTTCAGTGCTTTCTGATTGATTTTCCACCTTGAGTCGTTTGCCTCTGTTTCCCTCTGAGGATTTCTTCCAATTGGCATTCATGCGCTCTTGCACTTCTGCGCACTCGTCTCAGTCTTTTTGCTAAATTTCAAACAAACGCAACTGAAACTTTTCATTTTTTTTCACTTTTCAATAAATTTTCAGTAAATTTTTCACTTTTGTATTGTGAAAAAAGTTGAAAATAATGGACACTAGTAGTAATAACATCAACTTCAATCAAGTTTATTGTTATGCAATTTTTTCTTTAATTGTAATTGAGAGGACTCTAACTTTTTAGTTTTAATTATTCAGTTCGATACAGTTCTAAAATTCATTTCCATAATATTTATTACATTTAAAAAATTATTAACAAATAGATAGTAATATATATATATTTTAGATATTGAAATTTTTCTGTTGTTTGTTAATATTTTTTGTTATTCATCTTTGATAGCAGAATAAAACCACGACAATTAAACCAATCCAAACTACATAACAAAAAATGGCTGTTGGTAAGAACAAGAGACTTTCTAAAGGTAAGAAAGGTTTAAAGAAGAAGGTTGTTGACCCATTCACCAGAAAAGAATGGTTTGACATTAAAGCCCCATCTACTTTCGAAAACAGAAACGTTGGTAAGACTTTAGTTAACAAGTCTACTGGTTTAAAGAACGCTGCCGATGCCTTAAAAGGTAGAGTCGTCGAAGTTTGTTTAGCTGATTTACAAGGCTCTGAAGACCACTCTTTCAGAAAGGTCAAGTTAAGAGTTGATGAAGTCCAAGGTAAGAACTTATTAACCAACTTCCACGGTATGGATTTCACTACTGATAAAGTTAGATCTATGGTTAGAAAATGGCAAACTTTAATTGAAACTAACGTCACTGTTAAGACCTCTGACGATTACGTTATCAGAATCTTTGCCATTGCCTTCACCAGAAAGCAATCCAACCAAATTAAGAGACACGCTTACGCTCAATCTTCCCACATTAGAGCTATCAGAAAGGTTATCTCTGAAATCATGACCAGAGAAGTCCAAAACTCTACCTTAGCTCAATTAACCTCCAAGTTGATTCCAGAAGTTATGAACAAGGAAATTGAAAATGCCACCAAGGACATTTTCCCATTACAAAACATCCACATCAGAAAGGTTAAGTTATTAAAACAACCAAAATTCGATTTAGGTGCTTTAATGGCCTTACACGGTCAAGCTTCCGGTGAAGAAAAAGGTAAGAAGGTCTCTGGTTTCAAAGATGAAGTCTTAGAAACTGTCTAATCTGATTAGTTTTAAATTTTTTAACCAAAGAAGTTTAATATTAATATTAATATAAATTAAATATAAATCAAAAATAAATTTTTGTCATATAAACTATTGTCTTTGTTTCTATTTTGAAGTACAACCATCTTGTAATAATTATATCCATATATATACTATGTTTTATAATTTTTAACCTAATCTTTACTTACTTACAAATTGACAAAATATAGCATTTTGTTCAGGGAATTTAGTCTTATAGCGTAATGTTAAGACTTAGCTTGAAAGATCGCCAAATGCATACAGGGTACAATGCCCTTTCTCTTAACATCTGAAAGCTTAACTTGTAAATTTATAATGTCTTAAGAGGCCGTATACTTACCAAATTAAGAATATTTAAAAAACTAATGACTTTATTACAATGCTAGTATGTAGTGATTTTTACTTACTTGAATAAGTTTCCGTTCATCAATTAGATGGCTTTTTTCGTTTATAACTCTTTATCATTTGCTCGATGCCATGTAACCTGTTTTTGTTATACTTATAGCAAATTGAATCTTTCTTATATTCATCTTTATTATAAGAATAAGCAGGTGCTTGGTTCTTGAGCAAAGTATTCTCTATTTTAACTTGATCTCTTTCTTTCAGACCCTTAATAGCATCATCTGCTGAAACTAAAGTCTCATAAAATCTGACTACAGATTCATGAGCATGGATTTTATTCCTGTCAAAATTCAAAACCTGTAATCCATCTCTCGAGATAGCTCTGGATAATGCAACATAAGCTTGACCTTTTTCAAATACTCGTTTTAGGTCTACTTTAACCTTAGGTAATGTTTGACCCTGAGATTTATGAATAGATAGTGACCAAGCTAGCATCAATGGAAGTTGAATTCTAGAGACAATTGGTTTTTCATCTTCATCTTCTATAGCCCAGTCCTCAGGTTCTACTAACACGGTCCTAGTAGTCATATCGGTAGTTTTAAATCTTACTAAAGGAAGCTTTCTTTGCCCTGTTGAACTCTGGTGAATATCATTTAAAAGTTCCCTTTTACTGTTCAAATTATCAACTATGCTTGAATCATTTCCAGTAATATCAGCCAAAAAATCAAAGATACTTTCACCCAATTTTGCAACTTGGCTTCCCGCATTTTCATTGAATGCTTTTTTTGTCAAGCTATTTCTACTTTTTTTTGATATTTGAATATTATTACTGTCAGGATCATTATCCCCAAAGACCTCCTTTAGCAATCCAGGATTCCCTTTAAATTTTTCTAATTCTTCTGTAGGTATACGTGGATTCTTGACAATTGTTTCATAAAACATGTATGTGTCCGGATCAATAAAATCTATAACTTTTCCCAGCGACCCATTAACTAATGTTGAATCTATATTTTTTATCATCATAACTTGGGCCCCAATTTTTAAATTCAATTGTTTAGGAGCTAGAAAATTTTGTAATAGTTTGGATTTCAGCTCTTCATCTTCTAAACTACCCCCATCTATAGCATTATAAGTTATAACTTCACCCGGTAATTTTCTCAATCTAGAGTTATTGGCATTGTCCACCTCATATCTGGTGCTAAACAACTCTGCAGGTATGATTTCATCATCAGGTAAAGGCCGTGCTAATTTTTTGAACTCTTTTTCTGTCTCTTCATCTACACCACCTAGTCTCATTTTATTTAACATATCAATAAAAACTGTATCACCTTGTTGCCTAAAAATCTTCTGTAACATAATTGTGACATCGATACCATTTTTCCAAATATCAGACTCAAATGCAAATTTAAGAACAGAATTATCCTTTACCACAGGAGGTAATTGAAAAAAATCTCCACAAAAAATTATCTGAATGCCACCAAAAGAAGCCATGTTTTTTCTTATTTTCTGGGCAATATGGTTAAGTTTATCTAATAATAGACCATCCAACATGGATATCTCATCTATTATCAATACGCTAATATTCTGCCATCTTTTTAAATGCTTTCTTGATCTTCTGACCTTCTTATATAGACTGTCTTCATCACCTTTTCCAAGACCTATACCAGTAAATGAATGTACAGTGATACCTCCAATATTACAAGCTGCTAGTCCTGTGGAGGCAGTTATTCCTACTTTTGCAGACCCATATTTCTTCTTCAAAACTTTAATCATTTCTCGGAGCAAAACTGACTTCCCTGTCCCAGCACTACCAGTATAGAAAATGTTACGACCCTCTTCAGCAAGCTTAATGACATGTTCTTGTTCTTCACTTAAGCGTAGAGGTATCATGATCTTGTTATTCTTTGGCAAATTAAGTTTTTTAATTGGGTCATCATCGCTATTTATCCCAGGTCTTTGAGTCATAAGGCGAAACTTATTGCCAAATTTAGTTTTTTCTCTTGGTTTTGTCACTATTGGTGAACTTTGTTCGGAAATAGATATATGGGATACAGGTGCATTGTCCTTGGGATCTGATAATTGTTCAGCTTGTTTGGCCATAAAATTAACATAATCATGTCTTTCCTGTCCTACGATATCCTCCATTGGGTCGAACTCCACCTCATCTAAGTGATCAAAATCGTCATCCAATTGCTCCTGAAGTCTTGGATTATCTTTTATATTGTTTCGCAAATTTTTGCCACTCAACTTAGCTTCTGACTTTTGGGAGCTACTTAACAATACTAATTCCTCATCATGAATATTGTTAAAACGTTCATAAGTATTTTTAGTTTTAGAGTTTGGTTCTTTTTGTGCTATTTTTTGTGAGCTTGTAGAATATTCCCGTTTAGTTACTAGTGTCTTAGTCAGGTTGGCTATCTGTGTACTGTTTGTCTTTAAAAACGGAGGACTGCTATTGTTATTCATATCTCTCATAAATGAAAGAGATATTTCTTGTGGGGTTTTTAAAAGTTTCTCCTTCTTATGTTTCTCATTATATGCACCAACCATAGTTTTGACATTATTATTTTTTTGATTTTGTAACAAGTTTAATAAAATTGAGTCATCAAGTTCGTCTACAAAAGATGAATCCCCTGTCGAATTAGTTTTAGTAATCATTTTAGCTGGTGTTGATACATTTATTAAATTTTTTGCATCATCTTTACTGACTTTATTTGGGTTATATACCGATTCGTGAGTATCCCAATCACTAGACTCAGATAGCAACTCCTTTAACTCATCATAATTATTGTTCATTGTAAGACAATCTTGAATCTTTGAAAAAAATCTAATAACTGGTTTATTGTGAATATTGAAAATAGATGTATTAGTAACAAACTTAATTTGTCTTACAGCCGTCTTTCGTATGACGTTTAATGTCATAGATTTGTTTCAACTAACTTTTAAATAAAAGATATATCAGTGCGTACAGCAGATAATTTATTAGTGTTTTCTCTGATCAAAGGAATATCTATCTCACAATTTGCATAAAATAAACTGCTGTTTCCGATCTTTGTCTACGTATTTAGTCAACTCTATTTCAATAATCTTAGCAAAATTCGACAGCTTTGACGTAAACCTTATACCTACAATCCTTTTGGTATTGTATTGTAATTTACACTGAAAAAAAATGAAAGTGTTAACTATAATTTATTGTAACTATAAATAATCAATCTTAAAAATGACACTCTTAACCATGCTTAACTTAACAGATTTGTTCTATCTCACTTATTTACAACTATAACCATTAAAAAATCATATCGACTACTTAGGTAGTTACTATTCATAGTCCTTTTATAGATATCAAAATCTTATTTACGTGATTGATGAAATTTCGTGCATCGATCTTAAAAAGGGCATCGAAGATTTTTACAAGAAAAGTTTCAGATCAACTTCGAACAAATCTTATATTTGAAAGTATCTTAAGTTGCTTAGATGATAAATTGGCAAAGCTTTACCTTGTCATAAATTTTCAAGTGCTATCATAGATAAGGTATCATTTTGATTTCAGTTAAACTTTTAACTTAACCCAATATATTACCAAATCAAAAGAATTACCTATATTTTATTGACTATGACAGTGGCAAACTTTGGATCCTTCATCGTCAATAAGAAGGAGTTATGGCTAGACAATGTGTTACAAGTTGGACAGTCTTTCAGATGGGTTTATGATGAGATATCAAAACAATATGTAACTACAATGAAGATAAACAAGCAATATCATATCGTAATGTTAAGACAACTAGAACTTCCTGAAAATGGAAAAAGCGATATGAAAAGAACAAATATAGAATACGCTACTTTAGGAGACACATGTGATGTGAATAGCTTGAAAAGTCATCTAAAGGAATATTTTAGATTAGATGTCTCTGTTCAAAATCTTTACAAAGAACATTGGCTTCCTAATGATGTCCGGTTTGCGGCTCATCATCCAACAGGTAATAGAATGTTAGCTCAGGAACCTTGGGAAACTTTAGTATCGTTTATTTGTTCAAGTAACAACAATATTTCTAGAATCACGAAAATGTGTCATGAACTGTGCAAAAATTTTGGTGTAAAATTAGAGTATTCAAAGAACGAAAACGGTCTTGTTCATTATTCGTTTCCCACTAGTGATGAATTAGTTCAAAAAGCCTCTGAAGAGAAACTAAGACAGCTTGGTTTTGGATATAGAGCAAAGTATATAATAGATACTGCTAAAGCTTTAGTAGAAGAAAAAAAAGAACAAGGTTTCAATGACGATACAGAATATCTTTTGCATGTCAGGAAGTCTTGCAACTATTTGGAGCTACGTGAGCACTTAATGCGTTATACTGGTGTTGGTCCAAAAGTCGCAGATTGTGTATGTTTAATGGGATTTGGGCATGATGAAGTAGTCCCAGTCGATGTACATATATCAAGAATAGCTAAGAGAGATTATAAGTTTCAAGTTAGTAAGAAGGCTTTGGATGAACTGAAAAAACAGTATGTGGATTATCCTATTACAAGGAAAAAAATAAATCCAGAATTGGATTTAATTAGAGAAATGTTTGTTAAAAAATGGGGTGAATATGCAGGCTGGGCACAAGGTATATTATTCTCTAATGAAATAGGTAAGTCTAGTGGTGCTACATCTGACGGTGATGTCAAAAAACGTAAATTGGAGTTAGATATTGAAACAGAAAAGGTAGTTATTGAGATTAATAAAAAATCTTTAAAATTAAAGAATTAAAACTTAGGAATGGTTAAATAGATATTCATAAATTAAAGGAAACGGATTGAATAAATTAAAATATTTTATAGATTTGATTATATATATTATTGTTTTTATGTACAAGTATTTGTTGATCTTTTCAATTAAGAAAAATGTATGTATGTTTATTTGAATTGATTAAACTGGTAGTAAAGCATAATTTAATCTATGTGGTTCAGTTTTTTTCCAGTTTGAGATTGAAATTAATCTCGTTATAATATTTTAAGAAATTATATTTGCTGAATTTCTGTTTCTGTTTCATTGTGCTTTTGTGCTTCAGCCAATCTTTTAATATATTGGTCGACAGTAGCTATTTCTTCTAATCTTGGAATCTTATTGTTATTTTTTCTTAGATCATGAACGGCATCACAAGCATCTTTTACATCCTTTGCTTGATTTTCAGCTGTAAATATTATAAATGACTCTCCAACATCATCAACTTTGTTGTTATCTAATGACTCAATAAACTTCCTTATGTTTTCATCCCTTGAAGCAAATTTTTGAAGCTTCCAGTTTGCGATTACTTTAAGACCGTCGACAAAAGTTCTATCAACGACATTTTCATCAAGAAATTCACTAATACCAAATACAGACTTTTGAAATCTTGTTAAACTCTCAAATGCTTCTTCATCGTGCTCTTCTGTCATCTTCAAAAAATCTTCTTCAAAATCTTTAATGAAGGCTTCTTTCTCATTTTTGAATTCTGATTGTGCTTTCCTAAAAGCCCAATCTCTTTCACTTAAAACATGTCTTATTCTCCACATTGTCGTTCTAATTTTCTCAGCCAAATCTTCAAAAGTGGATTGATTACCATTAATAGCATTTTTTAAAAGATGGTTTTCCCTGGCTAAGATATTACGTTCCTTCAAACAGATATACCATAATGAATGCAGATCTTCAAAAGATTTTCTTCTTAATTCTGGTATTGTCCAAGATCTAGATGTTGAGTCTATTTCATCTGGAGTTCTCATGAATTTTTTTTTTGAGAAAAATTGCCATAATGGATGATCATCTGGACAAACAATATTGGTTAAAACTGGTGGAATTGGTGCAGTAACTTTCAAGTTGTTGTGATGATGAGTGAATTGAGAAGGTGGAAGTTGATTCAATCTTGGAGCGGGTTTAGGTTTAGGTTTTGTATACCTTGTTCTTGCTGCAATGCTAGCACCAGATTTGAATCCTCTTTTGAAACTTAACATTTGCCCAGTATGATAGACCTTATCAAAATTTTTAAGATATATTTATAACGTGCTTTAGCGTTCACGATATCAGAGTGCAGTAACAATGTCCTTTTATTTTTTTCAGTACACCTTTATTCTGCTTGTAAATCCTTTAAATGATTAGTCGAGTGCTACTATACCTACTTATCCTACAAATCTCAATAGAAAGAAACTGTTCGAAAAGTTGTTTCCTTTAAACTTTAAAGTTCTGAATAAATAAATTTCAAGAACCGTGAAATAACACTTTTTGAAAAATTGAAAATGAATTTAAAAAAAATTCCAAAAACAATGATGATGTTTTAGTCAAATTAAGAACTTAATAAGAACAGCTTTTTAGTTCCTAGTTTTGGTCTTTCGATTGTCTAGCAGACTATAGATTATCATTTAGAGTTATCATTGATATCCAATTGTTTCTCTCACAAGTAGAAATAACTGAGCTTGAAAACCGAAAGATAGAAGGGAGGATACTAGTTAAGAAAAGAAGATAAGAATACATATAACTTAGAGCAATATTTGAGATATGTCATTAGCAACTCCTTTGGACTTATTGAAATTAAATTTAGATGAAAGGGTATACGTAAAATTACGTGGTGCGAGAGAGTTGGTTGGTACTCTACAGGCATTCGATTCTCATTGCAACTTTGTTCTAAGTGATGCAGTTGAAACCATCTATCAGCTAATAGATGGCGAATTGAAATCTGAGGAAAAAAGTTCGGAAATGATTTTTGTTAGAGGTGACACTGTTACCTTAATCACTACACCGACTACTGATGAATGAATTTTAGAATAGCACATGAATTGTAATGATAAGGTGGTGGAGCGATGGATATTAAAATAGTTGAAACTGATAATAATATGATTTTATAAAATAAATAAAAATAATTAATGCATATTTAATTTAATATAACTCTTATGTTATAAAATCGGATTGGTTTTTTAAAGTAATTAATTATATACTATTACGTCTCCGTGATAAAAATTCAGGTATTGTTGATTGAGATAATGTCGCTTTTGAGCCAGCAATGAACGGCAATTTGTTTTCTTCTGAAAGCTTTTTCAGATAATCCCTACCATAATCAAGACCAACGTTATAAATTTCCTCAAATTTACCAAAATCTAATGTAGCAAAATCGTTAACAGGTGGTCTTGTGTATATGACTCCCGGAGTCCGTTTAGCCCTTTCTAAAGCATTAACTGAAGAGACGTAACCTAAACGAAGTTGAATTTCTGCAAACGTTGGGATATTAGGGTGCGATGAAAATGGATTCCATCTATTGAACAAAAGCCAAAATCCATTCAAGGAATCTCCATATTTTACGGGCGTACGGTCATCAACCGATCCTACATCGACAGCAATCACAATATTGCAACCCCTACCTTTCATTTCATCTACTGGAAGATTATCAACATATCCCCCGTCTAATAACATCGAACCATTTGCTTCTAATGGTGGTAATAAACCAGCTAATGACATGGAAGCTCTAATGTATCTCCATGCATACCCAAACGAATGTATCTCTTGAATAGATTCAGTTATATTAGTGGAGTTGCAGTAGTATTGTATCCAAAAATCTTCAATTCTGGTGTTACCAAAACTTTTCCAAATCCCACGATTAAATTCGTGACCTGTTGTATAAGACGTTATTGGCCATGTCAAGTCACCTAACATTCTCCAAAGAGATCCCACACGAAAACAGAAGCTTTTTAGTCTTCCGTACAATGGGACAATGTCATAATCTTTTGCATATAATCCACTAACGAACGCACCCATAGATGTCCCTCCTATTAAATCAATAGGAATTCCTTGTTCTTCAATAGCCTGTAGAACACCAAGATGACTTATTCCTCTGGCACCACCACCTCCTAAAACGACACCAACTGCCTGATCTGACAATATCCTAGCTAATCTCAAAAAATCATTCTTGTTGGGGTCAGTAGAGGAATAATATCTATTACCACTTCTTCTGATTCTCTTCGATATTGTTTCGACTTTAGACTTTATCGATTCAGGGACATATTTAGAGATATTTTCTTGGGTTATTTTGCTGAACTCGGTGTTCATTATTTTATCGACTAAAGCTAACTTGGAACTGTTTTTATTTGATGACAAAGTTAATCCATCACTCAACGGATTAACAATAAATTGAATATGATGATGAGCTTCTACCCATTTCCTCTGTATCAACCAGTTGTGAGTTGAACCTGGCTCAACAAATCGTTCTGAATGTAAAAGAATTAATTCAGTCCTGGCTGTTGTACCAAGCTTTTGTAATAATAATTCATATTCTCCTATGTTTGGAGAGTCACTTGCATCTGCAAGCAATAAGATACAATCACCTTGAGCGATGCAAGTATTAGTCCAACTAGAATTAACAGGTGAATCGGCTATGTACACAACCGTTTGATACAAAACTTCTAACTCTGCAAAATATCCACTTGATTTTAATTTTGACAGTTTATCGAAAGCATGTCTTCCAAGATGATTCATCGCTGTTCTCATATTCAATCCAATTGTATTTCTTCCAACTTGTCTAAAAGCTTGTACTAGTTTATTTGCAAAAGAATTCACAGGAAGTCCTTCTGTAACTGGTAATATTGTAATTGTTCTGTACGAATTTTTATTTCTATGATGCATACGCTTGAAAGAGTTTTGATTCATAGAAGGTATGGTTAAATTAAAATCATACTTATTTCCATTATCTTCTGAAATTCTTGTTGGAACATCTCCTCCAACATTAATATCAAGAATCTTCCTTGCAACCAATCTGGAAATCCTAAACATTATTGATGGTTGCTCTAACGCAAGAATTCCAAATAATGTCCTAGGAATTCTTGCAAGTTCTGTCTCTCTGACAGCTTGAATTGATGACATACGATTAATTTCGGTCAAGACTTCAACTTCACCAAAACTTTGACCTTGTGCCAGCTCTGGTGATTGAAAGTGGCTTGTGTCTGATATTTGCCTTACTCGTCCATTTAAGATTACATAAATTCCGTTCGCTGGGTCACCTTTATTAAACAGCATTTCAGAGGCAGATAGATGTATCCATTCTAATGCATGATCTAATTTAAGCATCCTAGGAGATACTAAAGTTGTCAAAATTTCTGCTAATTTCAAATGCATCAAACAATACTTATCATATAAACGTTCTAATGTTTGGTTTGACAAAAATCCGACATATAGATCAGATTTAGCTTTAAGATTTACGAAAGATTTTGAATTTACTAGTGAAGCTAAATATCCAGCCAATCCTCCAGTTTCTATGGTGTATAAATATTGTTCAATTTTTTTGGAATTTCCAGAGCTATCTTTCTCATTTGTGGAGTTCATCTCCGGAATATGATCCATGCTTGGATCGCTTATATAAGTTACATCAATGCTGCCGCTGATGACATAAAACAAACCCTTTCCATTGGCATTTTGAGCTATTATTGTTTCACCCTTTCTGAAATACTTTAACTCAATTGCATCCGAAAATTCTTTTTTTGCAAATTCAAAATCAGTTGAGAGAGGAACTTCTTCCTTATAAAGATCAGATGGTTTAGGTTTAGATTTGTGTGAGGTTATTGCAAAGTCGCTGGGTAAAATTTTTATTGCTGAATCAATATGACTTCTAGATATGGAATAACTTGATGATGTGTTAGATGTGTCCGAAGAATGACTTCTTTTTTGATTAAGCGTCGTCATTTTGTTTAAAGTGTCTGAGGTTTTATCTATATAAAAAGTTTCTTTGCTAATTCCCAAAATAGTAAAAATGGCTTCAACTAAAGCTAGTCTCAATGAAAACTCTTCGGTTTCTTCCTGTGATGAAAAAGACCTAATTATTATATCATTTTTATCCTCAAAATTTGGTCTAAATTTTTCCATCCTTATTTTATCTTTTCTTTTGTATGTAGTATCAGGTAGAGGGCTGTTGGCTCTATCCTTTCCTGTTAGATTGTCAAAATAACTTGATGATCCAGTATTCAACAGAGAGGATATTTTGCTTGTTGAAGATTTCGGGGACATACTAGCTGATGTTGTCAGTTCTCTCCTTGATATAGGGACGCTAGATAATAAATCACCTGGATTGTTATGATCATGAGAAGATTTCAAAATAACATGTCTTGAGCCGTTTACACGAGTGGCAAAAGTGGTATTTCTGTTCAAGGCTACATTCGAATTGGATGAATTCAAAGTAAAAGGAGCAGAATCATCTGATAAAGATTGTGAATTACCTGAAGATGGTATATTGTATTTGTTAGATTGCATTGATAAGACGCTTGTTTTCGAATGCATGCTGATGGACGATTTTTCAATATTTGATTGATAACACTTTGCTGCCGCTTCTTTCAAATAGTATGGTAATTCAAACTTCACATTCTTGTTCAACAAATATTCTATTTCCATAATTTCAGAAGTTAGGCCAAGATAATCGTTAGCAGTTTGAAATGTCACTCTATATAATCTTGTTAAAACCATTTGTACTATATGAGAAGCAGATCTTGGATATGTTTCAACTAACTTACTAAATGATTTTGGTGGTATTATCGCAATCGTACAATTTGTGGCTGCTCTGGCGACAATATTTGGTAAAGGGTAAAAAGAAATATTTTCGTTTGAGAGATTCACAGATGAGGTGCCTTTTCCACCTTTATTTTCATTGAAGTTTTGAGAACTAGAAAAATTATTGGTCGAAAAATTTCTAGAAAAACTTTCATCAATGTTACTTGTATTGAAACTTGTCTTCTTCGAAGTAAATAAATTTAACATGTTAACCAAAGAAGACACTGGATTGCCTGGTTTTACTGTATTTAAAAGTTGATATTTTCCTGAATTATTTTTGAACCTAATATACGTGTTTGAATCCTCAGAAAACCCATCAGACTCATTGTACAAATCATCATTAAACGAATCATCACTATTAAAGGTATTCGCATCGCCATATAAGGTAGACATGTCAATATTTTTATCATTAGAATTGAGATTATTCGAGCTTACGTTCACAGAAGAAAAACCAAAATTATCTTTGCCTGGTATTTTCGAGAGTGTATTGGAAATGGAATCATTCTCATCAGAAACATTGTGGTATATTTGTAAGCTACCTTCGACTACAATTGCTAATCCAATTGCATCATCTAAAAGTAATATCTCACCCTCATTCAACTTTTGGGTTTTCATATTTTTTGTTAAATCATTGAAAACAGGTTTTTCTAGGTAACCAAATATTTTTATGGCACTTAAAAATTGATCTAAATAAGATGAAAAAAATCTTTCATCTTCATACTGGAAAAACATATTTTTTTTATTATTTTTATACTTCCTATTTGTAGTTGAAGATTCCTCATTATCCTCATTGGCAGAAGATAGCTTCGTTGAACTTTTTTGTCCATTTGTAAATTCTTCTTTTTCTGGAGGTAATTTTTTATATTGAGATAACACCCTTATTTTTACAATGTAATGAATGATGTAGCAAGTGATGATGAAAAAAATAAATAAGGCTGTGAATGGTATAGTTAATTTGATTGCATTAGCAGTTACAAATATCCAACTAGGTATCCGCAATAGTATAAATGATAAAATATACCAAATTTTATAGATCATCATCAAGATTTCGTGAAATTTCTATCAAAAATTTTTTAAGGTCAGCGATTTGAAATTGATTTGAAATCAATGATATGCAATAGATGTAGTTAATAATTCTAAAAACGTTGAGTTAGATTGACGATTCTTCCTGTAACTATTTGCCTTTTATTGCTTTGTTTTTCTCTTTTCGATATTTTGTGAGCAAATTTACAATAAAATAGAGAGTTACAGACAGGGAAGTAATATAATAAAAAGTATTGCGAATAACCCAAACGGTTTTCCTTGTCTGTTTTTTGAAGTATTATGTTAAACAAAAGTTTATTGAACGCCTCTTGTAGACAGATATATACAGGTGAATAGCCTCACAGACCGATATTGTTTGGTTGAAATTAAGATCAATATAGCAGAATAAGATATCATGTATCAAAAACGGTTGCTTAATTTGAAATTGTTGCGTTTATATAGTTATTTACTTTTCCTTCAAAATAAAAAAAGAAAAGAAAAGAAAAGAAAAAGAACGGTGACTTGCATACCCTCTAATTCTAACAATGCAGAGAACGACTCGCGTGACTCGCGCCCATCATATTAGTAGTTCCAAAAGCGCTGGAACCACATCTGAGCATAACAAAAAAAATAACAAATCATCAAATGTAGCTTACGAATTGGACCAATTGATGGTATACGTTCACCTCTTGAAGCCATGAACTCGTTATTCATAACCGTTAAACATTCAATGGTTCATGTGAAAAGCAGCTTTCCACAAATAAGAAATGGGGAAACTCCTTGGTTGCAACGCAATGATCCTCAGCGTTTGTTTGTTTGCCAAGGTAACAATAATCGCCAATATCTTCGGAACTGTTTGAACATCTAAGATGACTTCTTGATACAAACGTCTCTTATTTGCGTTCGAATAATTTGATATATGAAAGTGAAAAATGGTAAACAATAAAGCTTTTCTAAGAGATCAAAAGTTCACACCACCCAAATGTTGAGAAAAATTAGCCGCCGAGTTCAAACTTTTTACAATGCTTTGCTCTTGCAAAGAGGCGAGAATCAACATCAAGTGACACAAAATTCAAAAACAAAATAATATCGGCGGCTAATCGACAGAACATCATCGTCTGTGTGTGTGTGTGTGTGCAAGTGCAAGAAAAAGGATTTACCTAATGAAATGAATCCCTTTTTACTTTCAAATTCATTTTTGTGTCAGTTTAATTGAAAAAATGCATTCTAATTTTTTTCTATCTTATATAAATGGACAATAATTCCATTTTTTTTTTTTGATTTCAATGTTGTTGCTGTTACTATGTTTTTTTTTTTTTGAATTGATTTTGAAAGTAAACAAGGGAACTAGTTATACAATGAACGTTAAAATATAAATATAGATAATATAGAAAATGCTGTTTCTGTGCTAGTTTATTCTTCAATAGTTCAATTTATTCGTCGAATTTACTTCTAGTGAATTATTAACTAGTTTAAAACAGGGCTCATCTTTTGTTTGATCAGCATAGTGATTGTTGTTTTATTGTGAAGGTGGTGGTTTATGACTTTTTTTTATCCTTTTTGTTTTTTATTTTTTTGTTTTTTATTATGATTTTTTTTCATTGAAGTTCTTTTCAAAGTGCGACCCCCATATTCAATTTTCTTAGATATGTGATGTTTTTTTTTTCTAGAAATTTTGAATCTCAATTTTTTGGAATCTCGAACTTTTTAACATTTTCGAATTTGGGAATTTTAGAATTTTTTCGTTGAATATTGGAATTTTCGTTGAAAACCTTTTGAAAATTTGGATTTGTGAAAACTTCGCTCTTTTGGTTTTTATTTCCTAATGAGAGAAAAAAAAAAAATTAAAATCAAATAAAATAAAATCCAGAAATCCTACTAACAAATTGCAAGAAATGCAGAGACGACTTTGAACAGGGGAAAAAAAACTTAGCAAAAGAAAGAAAAAAAGAGACTTTTATTTATTGAATTTTATCTTAGTTTGTCCTTCGTCTTAATGTGAAGATTTAACTTGCGATTAATACTTATGAGAAAATATAAACATGTATGTATATGTATATATATGTCTATATATGTGTGTGTATGTGTGTATGCATATACAACGTTATATTTCATGGATTCTAGAAGCAATTGACAGATAGATATAATAGCTTAATAAGATTAACAATTGAAAATTAATAAAAAAAATCATAGTTCATTCCATTATTATTAATTGAAATCTTAATCTGGTTTTTTAGGTTATTGTGTTGTTTCCATTTCAGCAGTCAGCTAATTTTTATATTGCGTAATTCAACTCATATTTGAATTCAAAGTAACATACAAATATAAAAAAAACTTAGCAAATTTATTGTCATCATTGAAGTAATTCATAAAGTAAAACATATATTATTTTTTTATCCACGTTATTGCGTTCAGTGAAGATTAAACTTGTATAAAAAATTAATTCTACAGCTAGAATTTTTAAAACTTTTGATTTAAAAGAAAGAAAAAGAGAAGAACACGTTAGCAAGATAGCCTTAATCGAATTAAATAAATTGTATCACTGAATTGGTAATTATTAAAATGGGTAATACAGACTCTAAATTGAATGTTCTTTATAGAGATCATGTTTTCAAATTATCAGGATATGAGAGTGGAGATATACCATTGTTTAAAAATAATGATAATTATAAAATTAAATTAAGAGATTTAATTTCTTTTTATAATTCAAATATTTTAATAGATGATTCAAAATTCAGTGAATTCTATTTGGAGTTTGCAATTGCAGGGACAGATTTAACCTTTTCTTTACTAAATGATATTGTTAATAATGATGAATTACGAGAAATTCTGAAAAAAAATCAAAACAACTATTTGAACTTAATAAGGTTTACTGCTTTACAAATTTATAACTTATCAAACTCTTTGAATGTTCCTTCTCTTGAGCTTTTAAAGTTTAGACTGTCAAGACTACTTTGTTGCGTAAGAATTTTAACAAAGTTATTACCCTTATATTTTGAGTTTCAAGCAGAGAACAACCAAAATATCTGTTCCGCTGATATATTTTGGACAAATGATCCAAAATTAGTTTTTGGTCTTGAATTTGATGAGGATGAAGAAGATGGAAGTGATGAAGAAAATTTGATTGAAGAAACTCATGATGAAAAAATTTTAGATGATAAAAACCTAATTGTACCACTAGGATTGAATATACTTAAAGCATGTTTAAAACTTCTGTTTATCGAAGGTTTCACTATTCCTGCAGATACATCGCCAGGTTCTGTATCATATCTATTGTGGGAAAATGGTGTTAGCACTAGAGACAACACTTATCACAAACAAAACCCAAAAATTGATTCTAATAGATTGGAGATAATAAATTTACTATTATCGTTCTGTTCGATTGATTTATATGAGAGACAAGCGTCTAAATCTAAAAATTATTTTTTATTTTGTTTGTCTAATTTGATGCCAGAATTTGACAGTATATGTCTGATAGTATCTATAATAAATATCACATGCAGATTTTGCTCAAATTACGAAGAAGAGATGAAATTGCCTTACAAAGATATACCAATGAAAATCTCGCAACAACAGCAATACCCACAATTGAGGTCTTCATTTGTTATGGCATCATTACAATTACTTAATATCATTAGTTCAAAGTATTGGAATGAGATGGATTCTGAAATCATAAATAAGATGATTGAACTCAACATTATAAGTGATTCCTCGGAAGCAAAAAATGTTGTGACATCATATCTTTCAACAATTAACAAAGAATTTGACCTTAAACTTTTATTATCCTCATTTGCTAGAATATTCAAGTATCCAATTGATTTGGCAATTGAAAATGAACTGTCTCCTTTCGGATCTTTTTCATCAAAAAAACAAAGTAGTGCATATAATTGCTACCAATCTAATAATTCGCATGCTATAAATAAAAATGGTGATTCTAATAATATTAATGGCGAATACCATAACGGCTACAATAATAGCAATAATGATAATAATAATAAAAATAGTAATGATAATAATAATAAAAATAATAATAAAAATAATGATAATGATAATAACAATAACAATACCAATAATAATTACCGAAATGGATCAAATAATGTTGACAACTACGGATTAAATAACAATAACAATTATGGTAGTAATAGTAATGGGATAGCTTCGAGGGCAGCGGGAACTGAAAACGATTCTACAAATAATAACTTGGCACCATTACCTATGTTGCCTCAGATACTAGGAGATGTTATAATTTTTACATTAAATCTATTAAACAATAATAAAAATTTTGAAAACTATGTAGCTGATAAATTGGCAAATAAATTGGTTTTGTTTTCAATCTATTATATTAACTATTACTCGCATATCATTGAAGTGCATAGCACTATAATTCCATTGATCTCAACTCTTTCCCTATTTTTAACTTCAAAAAAATTAGTTCTATCCAAAATGCTGGAAACATTTTCAACTGACTATTACACAAATAAACTCCCAAACTTTTTTAAAATCACTTCCAATGTAAATATTGAGAACTTAACTTTCAGAGATTTTGCTATTGTTCATTTGTGTAATATCATAATGAATGATGTTAGAGAAAACGTTCAGCCACGTCCTTGGTGTTACGAAATGCTCTACAATTTGATACAAGTACCAATAAATCTGAAAGATAACGAGTTAGTAACATTATCCGGTAAAAGGAATGTATCCAATGCAACTAAGAATAACCGTCGTATAAGCTACAATACATCAACAATTATTTTAACATTGATAGCAAAACTTTCCTCAAAAAACTACTTGTCGATATATTCGAATAATTTCTATGGTAAAGCAACCAAAAACTCATACAGGTATTCTCCTGGTTTTAAGTTAGACTTACTATCACTTATTTTGAGGGCAGTTACGAACTACATAGTATATTCTTATGATGAAGCTATCAATTTAGTTTTCGCTCTGTGCAGGCACCAACGAATCTTATTACAACTCAGAGAAGCTTTAGTTGTTATTGGTAAAACGGTAGAAGGTAATGAAAATGTTAATAGTTCAGATATTATTCAATTGAAAGACTATTATGATTTTTCTCTAAATCCGTTGTTACTAAGTAATGTAACTTTAGGAAAAAGAAGATTTTCAATTGATAGAACAATCAATAATGGTAGTAACAATAATTACAACTCCAACAATGTTAATAGCACAAGTGGAGGAATAAAATGGTCATATGCAAGTACAAATAACAACATGAACTCAGCAGAAGTTATAGCTCAGCTAACTATGTTGGATAGAAAACTAAAAAATAATTCCCTAAAATCCATAGATACTGTTGAAAATGGGGCAGACAATAGTACAAATCCTTATAAAACTGGTATAAATTCAGTTTCATTTAGCCAAGATAATATTTCAAATAGAAGTTCAACGGAGACTTTGGAAAATACAACTAACATTGATATAGCAAGAACTAGAAGCAATTCTGTTGCAAATCCAAAAGGCTGTGAGATTTTTGAACATATGAATCATTATGAAAACTTAGCGCTAAATAATAAACGAATATTTGCAGCACTTATTGCACCATTCCCATCAGATTTAACAAATATTGCGAAAGGCAAACAATTGCAATCCGATAATTTTATCAAAAGTTGGGCAACATTTTCTTCTTTTAATCTTCTGGTGAAAATTGTAAGAATAATGCTTCAAAAATTTCCAACTATCTCCTCTATCAAAACTTCAGAATTTTTTGATTTGCTAAATAGAATGGAGAAGTTTCAGCAAGGTTTTTTAACTGAAATTCATGGTTCACTGCCGCCACACTACAAATATGTTAGAGAATTTAAGCCTTTGGTTTTGGATATTTCCAATGAGAATGTTTGTCTCCGGAAATGGCTATATGTCTTATGTTGGGCCAACACTTTTGACACGCACAGTGGATTATATAATGCTTCTGAAATTAGCTTATCATCAACATTGAACTCCACTATTTCACCTGCAAGGGCTGAGTCAAGTTCAATTTTGTTGGCGAAAGACATAAATAATGATTCGAATAACTCTTATAATGATGAAAAGAAAAATTCAAGTGGTTTATACAAAACTAACAGTAACAATAGTATTTTAACCGGATACTTTTCTAATCAAAGCAATGAGTATAGTTCTCAAGCACCTTTGGATATTAGCGATATGTATTCGGCTAGCCCAAAAACAAAACAAATTGTTGGTAATCATAAGAGATCAGGGAGCACAAGTAGTGGTAACATCTTATCAAAATTTTCTTGGAGCAATTTCAGCAAAGCAGATAATGATCATGACTCGATTAGGGAAGAAGATGGAGACACTACTTCATCTATTTTGGATAATAATTCCGAATCATATTTCACATTAGACCCAGTTCTTTTGAAGCCGAATATTTGGTCCAGTACAAGAATTAAATTGTTTTCAGTTGTCAAAGAAGAGAAGAAAGAATTTTCGTTTTTGGATATGACTTCATCCATATTGAAAAGATTTAGAATAGGTAGTAATACTTCATCAGAAACTATTAATACTGCATATTCTAATAATCCAAGCGGTTACCACGCTTTGAAACGTTCAAACAGCAATTCGAGCATAACTTCGAATGGCCAAAGATCCAGAACCCCAAGATCGCCTAAGGTTAATTTAAATAATTATTCTTATTTTGGATCACCCAAATTACTTTGAATTTTATTATGCTATGAAATACCAAAATTATATATACTTTATGTAACCACATTATAGGAATGTCGTGTAAATAAATGTTTCTAAACAAAATTATTTTCAACTCTATATTAAGTATCAAAAACAATATTGAACTTCCAAAAGTAGGTTCAACTTTGTCAATTAAACTACCACTCTAATTATTTTAAACATTTTTTAAATTAGTGTCTATTTTTACCTTTTTTTTGTACTAATTCGAAACCATCTTCATCAATAATAGGTTCTGGGATATAATTTTGTTCATCGGCATCCATTACAATGTCATTGACATTGTCATCTTCTATGCTCGAATCATTATCATCTTCATCCGAGGAGGATACATCTGGGTTTAAAGGATCTTCTGTGACATGCACATGATGAGCACTGTCTGCACTTTTGTTATTTTGTTTGTTTTGGAACTCCAAATAAAGGGCTTCGACAGTTGAATAATCTAAAACACTTACTTGTTTGTATACATCTACTATACCAGCTGCAATTGGTAAAGCTGAATCATCCTCAACATTGGTATCAAATTCATCAGTCATCGCATACAGTAACATTTCTTCAATATAAGCAACATCTATTATTTTTTCAGTTTTGAATGCATCAATGATGATACTTGAAATCCAATCACGCTTCTCAGCAGAATCTGGGCCACCCCATTTATTGGCAACAGCAATTTCTAGTGCATCCCATTTATAAACCATCATAGAGACACCAAGTTCAAACCTAGCCTGTTGTTTCTCATCCTTGAATTTCAAAGTGGCATTGCCATTAGGAGCTTCAACAAAAGCAGTTTCATCAAAGTGTAAACTCATTTTCAAACTGTCAAATAATAAAATTATAGGTGTGTTTTTTTGCTTATTGATCAAGTTTTATATATTGGTTTCACTAAATCAACAGTTTATTAAAATTGAATGTCACTAATATCACATCTGTCACTAATCAGTCTAATGTTACTATTTATAACTGCAATTTCACTCAGTATTGTTGTAGTTGCTTACCATTATATTTTCCCTCGAGCTTAGAAGTCATCTCGAAATTTTTTTTCACATTTCTTTTTTCTTTAATTTTTTGGTTGGAATTTTTGGGAATTTGAAAAATATAAACTATGAGTACATAGGATGATAAGTCATACTATTTTGAAAGAAGAAAGTGTTTAGTTTAATAATTAAACTCTTGGCTCAAGAAAAAATAATAAGTGATTCCAAAACTGTAATTCGACATATAGTCTACAGTTCGCAGAAACAACAATTGAAAACTCATTTTAACACAACCTTGTACGCTGTATCGTTAACTTAAATGAAAAAGGTAACGAGCTTACAAGAATTGTTCAAATAAATTTCGTTAACACATTAAAGCAATTAATTCATCTAATTTCAGTTTGGATTGATAGTGATAAATTAAACAAATAAAGAAAAAAAATCAGTTCAATATGTCAAGTCAAGCTGAATTGAATACCAAACAGATCAATAACGCTTTGAAAATTATTGAAAGTAAAGTCAATGATTCAGAAATTAATAAGAAAGACCCTTCTTTGACTATGTATACCATGGAAGATGGCTCAACTGTTTCTACTGTCGAGAGAGTGGTCAAAAGCATTCCTCCTATCATTGGTAAAACCCCTTCAAATGAAGATTTATTTGATAAGGTCACAGGTTTGCCTAATCATGAATTGCTGAGGGAACATTTCAGAAGAGAAGGTAGATTAGCCCCTGATCAAGCTTTGAAAATTATTATGATGGCTACTAAATGTTTATCACAGGAGCCCAACCTGTTAAATCTTCCAGCTCCAATAACAATCTGTGGTGATATACACGGTCAATATTTTGATCTTCTAAAATTGTTTGAGGTTGGTGGTGATCCTAAAACTACTCCTTATTTATTTTTGGGTGATTATGTTGACCGTGGGTCCTTTTCATTTGAATGCTTAATATATCTTTACTCTTTAAAATTGAATTTTAGTGATCATATCTGGCTGTTAAGGGGTAATCATGAATGTAAGCATTTGACTTCATATTTTACCTTCAAAAACGAATGTCTGCACAAATATAATGTAAAAATTTATGAAGCCTGTTGTAACTCATTCAATGTGTTACCTTTGGCAGCTTTAATAAACAACCAATACTTTTGTGTTCATGGTGGTATTTCGCCAGAACTAAAAAGTGTGCAAGATGTTAATAAGATTAATAGATTTAGAGAAATTCCATCCAGAGGTCTAATGTGTGATTTATTATGGGCTGATCCTACAGAAGACTATGATGATGCGCCAGATGATCAGACAGGCGAGTCATTTGTTCCAAATAAAGTAAGGGGTTGTTCATATGCTTTTACATATAAAGCATCTTGTGAATTTTTACAAAGAACGGGTTTATTAACTATTATAAGAGCACATGAAGCACAAGATGCTGGTTATAGAATGTACAAATCTACTAAATCTTTAGGTTTTCCAAGTTTGTTAACTTTATTCAGTGCTCCAAATTATTTGGATACTTACAATAACAAGGCGGCAATATTGAAATATGAAGATAATGTGATGAATATACGTCAATTCAATATGTCACCTCATCCATATTGGCTTCCAGACTTTATGGATGTATTCACTTGGTCTTTACCTTTTGTAGGTGAGAAGGTTACAGAAATGTTGGTTTCGATTCTAAATATTTGCACTGAAGATGAGTTAGATGAAACTGTTCCTGTGATTGAAGATCAGGTAGGAAAATTTGCAGCTTCACCAAAGATAATGGAAAACACATCAGATGAAACAAAAATTAAGCCTCAAACTGTTTCAGAAGATAAAACTGATGAGACAACTATAACTACGAAATCTTCTATATTGAATGATCAACACAGAAGAGCGGCTCTAAGAAATAAAGTATTAGCTATTGCTAAAGTATCTAGAATGTTTACTGTTCTAAGAGAAGAGAGTGATAAAGTTAAATACTTAAAAACCATGAATTCCGGTGTTTTACCTCGTGGTGCCCTAGCTCATGGTTCAGAAGGTCTAAATGAGACGTTGTCTGTTTTTGAGAGAGCTAGAAAACAAGATTTAATTAATGAAAAGCTTCCACCTTCTCTTCAAGAATTGGAAGATAAAAAGAAAGAAAACGATGTCTATTCCAAAATGCTAGAAAAGTCAAAGAAATAATGGGTTTCATAACTTGAACACAAAAAAATACATATATATATATTAAAATATCAAATGAAGTTCAAACTTCAAGATTAAACATGGTACGTTTTTTCCCAAATATTAGCACATAATATTTTAAAGACTTATTCATTTTATATTCAAGTAAATGTTGATAGATATAACAAAAAAAAAATTATTATTATTGCATTTTCTCATCTTTCAATTGTATAAAATTCAATGAAGAATAGTCTTGGTTTAAATATTGACTTTTTGATGGTGACTTTACTATCCTCTTAAAAAAAATTTTATTTTAAATGATTCACTGATTATCTTTAGTATGAATGTAATTTACAAAAATATAGAAATGATGATAAATATGTTATAATATTTTATGTTATATGAAATTAATGGTAAACTTATTGTCTAATGCAACTCTCTAATTGTGTAAACGTTTTTCGTAAGAGTGTAAGTCGTGAACGTTACCTTCCAATTGAGAAGAAGCAGATCTAAATTCAAATCTGGTCATACCAGTATTGACAGATTCTCTTAACTCAGATAAGTTACCAACACCAATGTCTTGACAAGAGTGTTGTAAACCATTGTAAATGTAAGGAATAAATTTCTTGATAGAACCTTTATCGACAACAGCACCTGCAACACCTTGTGCAACTAAAACAGAATCAGATTCAGAGAAGTAACGAGAGGTGGAAGCATTAGCTTTGTTATCAGTCTTTTGCATGGCATCAATGGAACCCATACCACGATAAGATTTCAATCTCTTACCATCTTGGTAGAAATATTCACCTGGAGCTTCGCTAGTACCAGCTAACATACCACCCATCATGGCAGTAGAAGCACCTAAAGATAAAGCTTTCATGATGTGACCAATATTTTGAATACCACCATCAGCCATACATGGAACACCGTATTTGTTAGCAAATTCACAAACATTGTAAACAGCAGTACCTTGTGGTCTACCACAAGCCATAACTTCTTGTGTAATACAGATAGAACCAGAACCCATACCAATTCTTAAACCATCTGCACCAGCTGCAATCAAACTGGCAGCTTGTTCTCTAGTTACAACGTTACCAGCAATAACTTGTAAATCTGGGTAAGTTTCTTTAACCCATTTTAACATGTTAATTTGAAAGACAGAGTTACCTTGAGAGGAGTCAATAATAACGACATCTAAACCAGCAGCAACCAATAGGTCTAATCTTCTTCTGTCAGAATCAATAGTTCCGATAGCAGCACCACATAATAATTGCTTTGTTGTAGCAGATTTGGAAGCTAATGGGTAGTTTTGATTCTTCATTAAATCAGTTCTGGATAACATGGATAATAAGTGATTTTGTTCGTCAACAATTAATAATTTACCTTTTTTAGTTTTCTTTAAAATCTCGTTACCGTCAGTCAAAGAAATACCTTGCTTAGCAGTAACTAAGTCGGTAGTCATAATTTGTGAGACCAAGGTGGATTCATCCTCAACAAATTGAATATCACGGGAAGTAATAATACCTACAACCTTACCATTTTTAGAACCATCTTCTAATCGTAAAAGTCTTCTCAATTCATAAAGAAAAATTGAAATAAAAATTTGTTAGTATTTTGATTATTTGGATAGAATAATTCATCTATTTTTCAAAAGGCAAATAAATAATTATAGCTTTTCATAATTTCCATCAGAAAAAAATTGTAACAAAAAGTTTTATGTTAATCAATCAGATAGAAAATTTCTCTACAAGATCGTTTGATCACAGTCAGTAGAACGAAAGTTATAAATAATAAAAGGAATCATCATCAGATTAACATTTTAATGTCACTATCAATTTTGTTCTGGATAAAATGATAGAAATTCATTTTCTTTTGAAATAATATTGAATCACAAAAAAGTTAGTAAAATAAATTATAATATTGACATACCAGTAACTGGGAAAGCAGAAAAACCAAATTGTGCTCTCATTTGTTTAGCTTCACCAACGGTAGTTTTTGGAGAAACGACAATTGGAGAGTTGATAAAACCATTTTCGTAAGTTTTTACCTTTCTAACCATTTCAGCTTGATCTTCAGGAGTACAGTTGTGGTGAATGATACCAATACCACCTAATAAAGCCATGAAAATAGCCATTTCGGATTCAGTAACGGTATCCATTGGAGAAGAAACTAATGGAGCATTTAAAGTGATCTTCTTTGTTAATTTAGTTTCTAAAGTAACAGAAGAAGAAGGAAAATCAATCTTGCCTGGTAAAACTAAAAAATCATTGTAAGTTAAACCACCTCTGGTGACCGAATCCATTAATTCAGAAACGGATAAACCATCCCTTCTTTCGTAAGAAGCTAAATCGTTCAAAGCTTGTGTGCAATCTTTTAAAGCAGCCATTGTAATATAGTTTCAGTTTGGTATAAGAACTTATATAAAGTTTTAAATATACTTCTTATCGATTTTGATTCCAAAATTGAATTATCCGAAAATAAAGTAACACTTTTATATATATCAATAACTTCTAAAAGTAACATTCATAATTGAAAAAAGATAATACTTAAAGTAAGAAAATAACATCGAGAACAGATAAAAAGCTCCCCAATAATTTTAAGCCCACTTTCATTCAGAGTTCTCACTCATAAAAATATTAGAATACATTAATAAACCAACTTGAAAATTAGTAAATGTTGAAATTTCAACCTCTATTTATACTTTTCGAAATTACTATTCTTAACTTTGAGATGAGATGAGATGAAAAATTTTTTTCATCTCATCTCATCTCATCTCATCTCATCTCATTTCATTTCAATTAAAAAGAAGTTAACATTTGAACCCTGCTATCACCAAAAGAAAAAAAAACATTCAACTCTTTCTTTTTATTCACATTGATGTTAGCAAGGCTCAAATAATGCACAACTTCAAAAAAGAAGTCGAACTTTTTGTCTATTTCCTGCACCAAGGTTTCTACAAATATAATAGTATTATCATCAAAACTAACTTACACTCTACTGTCTAACAACAGACAGTTCTATCTGCTTCAACTCGTCTCTTATATCATCTTCTTCTCTCTTCAATTCTTTTAATGTGTGCTAATATCTTATGGCTTTTCAACAATCAACTCATCGCCTGGTAAAAAAAGAAATGTGAAAAATTTTTGCCCAAAAATTTTTCACATTTCTTTTTTTGAAGTTTAGTTATACGTGTGTTTCACAATTGTAATTTGAAAAACAGCTAGAATAATATACCAAAAACTGCGATTTGTGATAGTTCTTAATTCCAAAGTTGATGTTACCGTTAGAGCACCACAGAAGAAAATTGAGAAGCACAAGTGTTCACTGTTAGGAAATATTGGTTCTGTTACGTTTGATTTGAAAAGTTAAAATCTACCTTCCAATGTTTGAGCAAACTTGAAAACGTTTGAATTTCTCTGATAGCAATTCGATTTAATGGCCCAGAGTTCAAATCAATAACAATAATTGGGAACTCTACTTTTGTGCTTTCGTGTTTTGTTATTTTGAACCATATAACCCAATTTCTGAAACAATGAATAGAGGTGTTCTGTATTTTTTATAGGGGGAATTCGCATGCTACCAGCGTTTTACAAACAGCAAATGTTTAAATTTCGTTCCAGAGGTTGCTACTGTTTGTAATCTGTGCATATAGTGGTATATATTCAAGAACTTGAACACAATTAAGAGATGAGCCGATAAATTCTAAGTATTTTCTCGAAGCAATTCACTCAGACAGAATCGGATATTTGATATCGTGGTTTGTTTTGTTTATAACGAATTGTGCAAATAAATAAACAAAACATGATGAAAATAACACGAAATAGCTGACTTTGATCCATTCTAGTGTTGTTACGTAATTCTTTACTGTTTGAAGTGTTTAATGTATCTGAGATCTTATCTCTTAAGACACGATCAATATGCAAGGTATCGGTAAAACACTACATATGAAAAATTATTTATCCAAATCTCCTTATTTTTTGTTATTGACTCCATATGTATATTTAAAAGTTTGTATATAAAAACATTAAGGTTTTATAACTCGCATTTCTTACTAAATACTTGAAAAAACTTAGATTCAAGATCTTATTTTTTCTTTAATTCATTCTTTAACAAAAAACCAGGATTCCATCTTGTTATGATTGCTATCATAACAATGTGGTCTACTCTGTTCTTCCTGGGTCTTCAACTTGATTCTTAAACTGTTAAACAACTAATTGAACTTTCATTCAGATATACTACAAATAGATGCTTATCGTAAGAGCATGTAGTGGAATGTTGTGTTGAAAAAAGTTTTGGAATTGAGCTACGTTTGTTGATTTTTTTGATTCACATTACAGTGCAATTTTTATCCTTCAGATATTCTGTCATGGTCCTTACTCATTCGACCTGTAATTATGACAATTTCTCTAATATTTAAATCATAAGCCTAAAATAATGAATAAAACTACAAAACCGTTGTTCCAGTTACAACTAAGAAATCTTTTTTTTTGCTGTATCAATTGACAGTTTCGTCACCTTTCCAGTTAAAATCAGAGGCAACATTCACTGGAAAAGAAAACAAATATATTTAATTTATGATAGGTAATGGTGGTACTTTCTATCTAAAATATTTGCATATTTGACTGGAACTACAATGCTGATTAGTGAACAATCATTTTGCTTTTTAAGTTAATAATTGTCTTTGGACAGTGGTGGAGTATAAATTCTAATGTTTTATAATGTTTAATGATATTTATTTTTAATATGATACCCTTTTAATTAGTTTCAATTATTGTCTATTATGTGTTTAGATTCATGTCATCGAAATTACTGTGAAAATAATACCAAGATTCAAAATACATTATGATCACGTGTTTTAGTATTTACATTTAGCTTATAACTTTTAACATTTCAATATATTGCTGGACCAACACAAGAATATAATTCTAAGTCAAGTAACAAAACATAAGATACAATTAGTTATATTTTATGCCTATCTTTAGATCACATTTACAAATAGATTTCTTAATTTATACAATTTTATTTTATCATTATATTTATTTTTACATATTGAAAATACAAAGTAATCAAGGGTCTCTACATATCCTTTTGTTGGTCCTGTTAAACGTCAGTTTCATTGAAAAACATTTATTTCTTTAATAAATTTTCAATCTTTTCTTCAAGGTTCTTTAGTCTTTCGTCTTTAGATAAGTTGGCTTCAGTCAATTTGACAACAACCTCTTCTAAATGAACTACTAATGAGGACAATTTTTCAACAGATTGTTTTAAACCGAAGGCTTTGGTATTGGAAGAACTAGTGTTATCTTCTTTCTTTAAATCTTCCTTCTTTGGTTCCTCCTTCTTTGGAGATTCCTTCTTTGGTTCCTCTTTCTTTGGAGATTCCTTCTTCGGTTCCTCTTTCTTTGGTTCTGCCTTTTTGACATGTTCAATCTTAGGTTTCAAATCTTCTTCTTCCCATTCATCAGTGCCCTTGGATGGATCTTCTGCATTGTTGACAGAATCTAGTTGCGAAGATTTTGCTAGCAATTTGTTAACAGAATTGTCACCCTTTAACATTTCATTTACGTTTCCAACTGGTTTTGGAGTGGTAGTGGAGCTATTACTTGGAGTGACTGATTTTTCTAGAACCTCTTTCTTGACCTCTTCTTTTTTCACAGCCACTTTCGGTTCCGGTGTTGCTTCTTTGGTGGCGGAGTTGGATAAAGCCTTCTTTGATTCTGTATAGTGAACTTCAGAAGAACCTTCATATATATCTTCCATATTACACAACAATGGGCCATCTACAGATTTTCCAGCTAACCATTCATCTGCAGTCAAAGCTGGCTTTTCAGATGGAGCTGGAGGATAGATGTCATCTTGAAATTGTTCTGATTTTCTTGGGACAAAGAAAGAAATTGGAACAATGTTTTGATCGACCACGGTTTTGAAACATTTCATAACTTCATTATCTCTAACATTGACGGTTCTTTTTGGAGCTACAGCAAAACCTCTCTGAGGTTCAGTGGACTGAAATTCGGACAGTTCAAATAATTCGTCATTTTGGAATTCATAGTAACGAATATTACCATCACCTTTACCTGCAACGTAAAGAATTTTATTGCTGTCATCATAAAATGGCATTAAAATACCTGAGGATTGATCAACATTATAAAATCCACCTAAATCACCTTTATCTAAGTTAAAAGCATCCCAAACACCTAGTTGACGGTCGCTCAATCTAGAAAAACCAGTGGTAGCCAATCTGTCAGTGTTACCCAACCAAACAACTCTTTGATTCTTTGCACCATTATGGGCAGGACCTTCACTTACAATTTTACCTTCTCTAATGTCCCAGACTCTTAATTTTTTATCACGAGCAACAGTAGCAATGAAGTTACCATTGTAAGAGAAAGACATGGAAGTAACCATATCAGGATGAGTTAAAGTAATTACATCTTTTTCATTTTCGATATCCCATATTTTAACTGTATAATCCAAAGATGAAGAAGCTAAAATGTTTTGAGCAACAGGATGATATAAGATATGTCCAACTTTTCTCTTGTGACCAGTTAATACTTTGACAGGCTTGACATCCTTTGGTTCACCATCTTCATCTACAAATTTTTTCAAAGAATAGTTTTCTGGAATTTCCCAAATAGCAATTTTAGAGTCATCAGAAGAAGAAGCTAACATCCTGTCATTAAAAGGATCAAAATCAGTATCTAAAACTTGAGCGGTATGGCCTCTAAATAAAGGAATTTGGTCTGGACACTTACCAACTTCTTCAACAGGAATTACAGCAAAGGCACCACCACTAGAAGAATTCCAATTAACCGAGATATATTTACCATTGGTTTTAATGATGTTTGAATCCCATGCGTTATTGGTGACCTTGACATTTTCATACTGCAATTCTTTTTTAGCAGCTTGACCAAATACATGTCTGTATTTAGATGCACGTACAAACTTACCACTCATTTTTTAAAGTTTTTATCAAATGATTATCTAAGAATTCTTGATTATTGCTCTTCACAACTTTTTTTTCTCTCTCAGATAGTTTCCCTTTTTTCAAAATGCTTAGAAACTAAATGAAACAATCTGCAGCCTTATATATTGCAATAACTTGAAATCTACTCAGTACAAGATAACTATTTAAAATCAATTGAATTAACCGCAACTTCTAGTCTATTATACCTTAGCCAAACTTTTACAATTACTAGACCAAAAGTTTATTAGATTTCATTAAAATTTTAGTGTTATTTGTTCAGTTGTAAATTTTCAGAAATTCTCAAAGCTTTACGAAAAAAAAAAAATTAAAACACGCAGCTATAATTGATGACAGTGCAGCAACAATTGATAATAGTTTAAAGAATCTTCTGAAATGGTTTCATTAAAACCAATTTATACAAAAATAATATCGTGCAATTAGGTGCAATAGTCTAATCACTGATGACAAGATTTATGAATGCAAGTAACATTGATTCGATATATATAATGCGAAAGATTAAAACTTTAAAAGTCGGTGACTCTGAAAACTTTAACTATATTTCAATTTAGATTCGTATATGTTAAAAACAAAAAATGCGTGTATTTAATCGAGTCTTTTTATAAATTATCTGTTTGTATAATTTTGTATTGAACTGTTTCATTATCGATCATTATAGTGTTTGATGACTGCTACTGAAAAGTAATACTTTTGACTTTGACTTTGATTTTGTTTTTGATTTAAACTTTTTTGATTTGCCCTTTGGAAAAGATTCAGTAGATTGATTAGACGAAGAAAGTCCTGAATCTAAACTTGGTGACATTAATTCCTCATTTTTATTCAGAATATTATCTGCGCTGGAATCATCCAGCTCACCTTTAATTTTTTTGTTTAGCATTTCTTCAAACTCTTTATTTTCTTTCATAGTCTTTTCATCTAGATGAACTTTGATTGAAGTTCCCCATATAGTGGTCTCATCATAAGAAGAACCTCTCTTTCCATTGGTTTCAATATCAGTTTTATCATTGGTTTCATCCTCATTATACATATTTTTCTTTATAGTGTCTTGAAATATTTCGTTCATATCAACTCTAGCTTCATCCAAATGAGAATAATCAATTTGTTGATACGATTCTATCAATTCTCCGTTTTCTCTTTTATAGAATTCAGCCGTTTCTTTTTCTAACTGATACTCATACTGTTTTCTTTGTATATCCTCTCTTTTTTGTTTTATATTGAGTTTTCTTCTTCTTTGTTTTAAATTATTAGAAAATTTATCAAAGACTTCTTTTGGTAATATATCAGAGCCTCTCCAATCAAATTCAATCAATGCAATCTCAGTTCCTAATGCCAAATTATGCATGTACTTATTTTTCGTTATAAAACTTTCCGTGACAATATTGTCATAGTGTATGTTCTCAATTTTTAGTGTAAGTCGAGGAGGAAATTTTGAATAATTTCCAAATGCAAGTTTTAGAATCTTTATATCAAGTGGTGCAAGAAAGAATTTTGTCGATAAAGAATTAACCATGTATTGGTAGTAATAGTATGCATTGGTATCGTTGTATTTCTCGGCAAGTTCACCATTACCGATGCTCAGTGATTCTAAACTCAAATTGTTGTTATCTGATAAGAGGAAATCATCTCTAGATAAGATATCAACCACTTTTGTATTGATGTTTTCTGAAGCTTCTTTAGAGAAAACATCACTTGTGTTAAACAAAGCCTTGTCAATTTCCAATTGATCCTGGATAGCCGTAAGATCATCTTGTAGATAATTCAGTTGTGTAGAGTCATCACATTTAATGATTTTTGCATATTCTAGAAGCTCGCTGGAATTTATAGAAGGAAAATTGCCAACTGATGCGGGATCAATATTCAATTTCAGAGGCAGACCTAAAAGCATTCCATGAGGTCTACATATCAAATCAACTGTTATTATGTCACCAGGTTTAGGAGCCGTTACTATATTTGGCAAAATGTTTTCTTCATATAGAACATCTTTTACACTACTCCACCGAATTATGCTATTGCATAAAGGACATTCTTTATATTTTTTTTCCTTTACATAACCTGTTGATGGATTTTTGATTTCTTCTTTTATAGAAAAAAATGTAAGAAGACATGTATAACAAAAATAATGACCACAAATAACCATTTTAGGAGCCACAGGTTTTTCACATAAACAAATTGGACAACTTTGTCCAGGTGGTACAATGACTCTAACAATATCTTCCGATGGTATCGTTTTATTTGGATCCAAGTTTTGTTCAGCATAGTCACTGTGTTCGTTTACAAGCAGCTTGTAATTCACATTAATGTATGAATCACCTTGAAGAAATATGTGTTCCGGATTTGATTTTGTTCTTCTATTTACTTTTCCAGTGTAATTTTCTTTTGCACTATTTTTTTGCCTTTCAACTTCTGGTAGTTGAAATTCAAGCAAATGATTAATGGAAATCTTAGTTTTACGTCCATTTAACCTATAATTTCCATTGATAATCTCATCTTGGATTGAATCTTCAAAATCATCCTTATTATTGCCTTGATTTAAACTCTGAAAACCACTGAAATGTTCTCTATTGGAAGTTCCAACACGCATTCCTCTATTTCCAACATGGCCACCACGTTTAGCAGGTGCATTCTGTTTCTTATTGTTATGATTTGAGCTTTTAGATGATTTCCCATTATTCAAACCTTTCTTGAAATTTTTCTGTTTTTTCTCAAAAGCTTTATTCTGAATCTCTCTTTTATTTTCATTCTCAATTTCCTTTGAAACAGCATCAAAGTGCATATTAGCTCCTTCATTTGACGACATAGCTTCCTTTTCTAATTATGTTATTGCCCATTCAGATTTTTTTTCCGATCTCTAAAGGTTGGGTGCAAAAACCAATCAATTGACTTTTATCTTCGTTTCAAAACTGAAGTAAAAGCAAAATAGCGTATAGGTTAAAATGGGGCTTATAGCTTCCTAAACCTACAAATAGTGGCACAGAAAGCAAATGCTATTATAGAACTTTCGTCCTATTAATCATGAGAAGCTTCCCTTTTCCTTTTGGTTCCAAAATAAATTTGTAGTTTTATTCTTTTAAGTACTAAGTTCAATTTTTTTTTTCAAATTCTTAAGGTCCTTTTTGATAGCAAGCCTCCGAAATCAAAACCCTAACGATTTCGAAAGCCAACAAGAGAAAGAAGACATGCGTCAAGCAACAAAGATAACAGTATAAGTTGAACTGTTGGAAATAAGGCAATAGTAAACTGAGAGTTCTGGTAATTTTCTCATCTAATATGATTGAATTGGATCCAGTTGCATTCGAATGGAACCAATGAATATAAGTGACGCTGAGCAAACAGCTATTGATTTGGTTTTGGATTTATGTAGAGAGTCCTCATTATTAAAGCTGTCCTATTTAATGTTATAAATATAATACTTAACAGTAAGTCAGTAAATATCAAAAATTCCATATCTACTAAGCTTTTTTCTCTTCAAGTAATGTTACATAGCAATAAGGTTAAATGATGCTAATAGTTGTCTATTCGGTATATTTGGATGACTGATGGTAACAACTAAATTGCCATTTTTGTTGGAGTTAATCATTTTAATTTTTTTACCTTTTAAAATTTGGATTGGTGTTAATTTACTGAACTGGGTCTTTAAATTTAAATTATAGATTTGTACCAAATTATCCCCTACTAATAAAAGGTAATTATTTGTCATGGATGAATTTGTACAATAAAAATCTAGAACCATTATATCATTTTTCCAATCCGAAATTTCACCAAATTCATTCAATAATACCACGGCTTCATCATATACAATAATGAACTGCGATGTGTCCTCAATTCGAAAACAAGAACATGCTTTTGTTTTTTTATTAGCTATGTCCTTTTTCACATATTCAACTATTTTCGTTTTCGATATATCTTTTTTACTTGATGAATCAACAGCATTTTTAATAGTATTACTTATATGAGAAGTTTTTATGGTAGGAAACATATCTTCGTCGTTGAAAAACGTTGGTATGGAAATACCAACATCATTGAAAGCATCATTGAATACAAAATTACCTTTAGATGTACAAACAATAAAAGATTTTTTGAAAATAACAATGTCCTCTATTTCAAGGGTCAATAAACTTGAAGTAGAAATTGGTAAGAGAAATTTTTTGTAAAGTTTATAAAATTTGAAAGAATTGGATACTTTATCAAATTCAGGTGTCAAAACAACTATTTTACCTTTTCTTTCATAGAATAAATGTCTTGAATTACCAAAATCCTCTGCAATCTTAAAATAGTTAACCTTATCCCTGATAAAAATTCCGATAATTCTATTATTCGGCAAATATTGTTTTGGTGCATAATATGCTCCTAATATACTAGGTATATTATAATAACACAAACGCCTGTTGTCCAATACAAAAAATAATCCTAGTTTGACATTCACTTCCATGCATTTTATGGACTTGCAATCTAATACTTTAACAAATTGTCTTGCCGTTTTATCTTCTTTCTTCATAAACAAACCAAGTTCTGTTCCTAACAAAATGTATTTATTACTTTCAAAATCTATTGTTAAGGAACATAATATAGAAGTAGGTAATAAAGTTTTTTTTGGGTTACTTTTATTAGCTTCTTCGTATTTATGAAGTGCGTTATCCAATTCAGAACCTTCTGGTGCCATTGGCAAATTAACTGGAGCATCCTTATCAACAAATAGAAATTGATCAGTGATGATAGATAAGGAAAAAACGTTTGAAGAAAGTAATTTATCACTTTGTTTGAAGCAAGCAATGAAGGAATTTACCCATCTTTCTCTTTCTTCTGATGTGGAAGTAAAAAATGTGTAAGATTCATTCGTTGCCAAATTACGAACCTTGAAACTAAATACAGATGATTCTTCCACATTTGATATTTCTGTAGAATGGCGTAATTCTTTTGTAGGAGTTGAAATTAAAGATTTGGATACTGTGCTTGCTGCTGAAATTAAATGAGGCCTTACAGAACTCATTGGAGTTCCAGGAACATACGTGCTTGATTTATCATCATCTTGCTTTCTTCTTTGTTCTAAATTCAAATATTCTATAGGTATTGGTCTGTCTACAAGTTTATAATTTTCAGTGTAACCTTTCAATACCCTTTCAGTTATAAGCAAATAATTATCCAATAAAGCTAAATATATTTCTGTTGGCTCTAACCATAACTCTCGTTTCTTGAAAACTATTCCAGACATCAGTAATTTTCTATTTCTATCATTTAAGCCTAATTCAAGTTTATCATGGGCGTTCCCATTGCTTTCCTGATTGTTGCCTATATTCACATACCCAGTTGTAAAATTGTTTTTCTTGTCATAAACCAACTGTTTAGAAAATCGTATAAGCTTTCTATTGTCAATAGCTAAACCATGCACTCTATCAACTTCTGCACTCATATTTTCTATTTCTTTTATTGCTAATTGAAGGTCGTAGTACTCCTCTGTAGATTGGTCTGTGTTTTTCATCACAGAAGTTAATGTAACAGGTAAATTTTGTAAAGATTTGAAAAACCCACCAAAAAATATCACATCATAATACATTTTAGACCTTCTTATATCTGGTAAATTATCGATATCTTTTAACCATTTTTCAAATGGTGAATGATGCTGCTTTTCCCAAGAGATAATTTCATGAACAGTCGCCATAGCAACTGCATAGTTCAAATATAAATCTTTTGCCTCATGACACCATCTCAAATATATTTTGGCAATTGAATCAATAAATTTACCTCTTGTTTTCAGCTTCCAGAATATGGGATCTAAAAGTAGTTCTTTATGAATTTGAATCAAAGGTTCAAAAACATCAAATGCAAGTGATGAAAATTCAGGGTCGTCTGGAAGTAAATCTGGAGAAAACCTTTTACCATATATTTCCACTGCGGCGTTAGCCATGTTTAATGACCTTTCTTCCAATATTATAAGATCAAAAATGAAACTTTGCCTTTGAATTTCTCTAGGATTAATCTCTGATAATTCTTCTGGTGTCAACTTCCAATAATCCGTCCATAACCCTACTGATTTATTAATGATTTCGGATAATTCGATTTTATTTCTAGAGTCCCCAGAAAATCTGTTTGTGCATGTAAAAGAATAACATGTGTCTAAACCAGAGTCCGTCTCTGCTGAGTCAAGGAACGAATAGCAAGGTAGCAATTCAGTAAAAATACCACTAATATCCAAACCTGAAACTATTATAGCGATTTCCGTACTTGAATTAGAATTTGCCATCTGTAAGGCCGTACTTGAAGTTAAATCATTAGAGTCTTTTTCAAACCTTACAGCCTCTTGATTAACTAAAGATTCAATAATTCTATCAACATTCGAATCTATTGTATCCTGATCAAAATTTTTTGGCATTTGAAACTCTAATAAAAGCTGAATCATTTGAAAAAATTCGAGCTTACTAAACATGAATTCATTAAACCATTCAAAATAAACTTTCAATATCCACTCGTAAATATCCGATAATTTCGAAACACTATAACATTGGTATAATTTATTCTCATCTAAAAAGTTAATAGAGAATGGCTGAATTGGAACAGTGATGCTAGGTGCAAGTTCAAGTGGTTTACCACCAAGCAAAGAGTTATAGCTACTGTGCCTAGCGTTTGAGTTATTGAATGTATAACTCGAATCTGTATATGCGCTATCGACGCTATCTGATATTTTGCTAGTACTACTTATATTTCTACTCGAAGGAGGTAATGATCTGGGTAAAAAAGGTCTTTCGAAAAACGTTGGACTATCTGTTGAAGAGCTAGTTGGTAAACCAAATGGTGATGAGAATTTTCTTACATTCTGTGAACTTGACAAATTAGAACTGTTTCTTAAATTACTATTACTCGTCGTATTTGAATCAATATTATACATATCCTTTTCTTCTTCCCCTATAAAGGGAGATGCATAAACAGGGACATTTCGATTATTCGGAGGTGTGGTTGTCACAGGAGATTTGAAGACAAATGGAGATTTATAAATATTAGGTGATCCAGAATAATCTTGATTACTCGAACGTGATGGAGAGCTTACCTTTTCATATAAATTTGGTATTGGAGGAGGAGGGGGTCTGTTGTTTCTATTAAGCGTTTTTTGTTGACTTGGAGGGGATGGTGATGGATTAAAATTATTTAACGATGAAGTTTCGCTAATAGGTGTCCAACCAATAGAAATGGTTTCAGTGATCATTCCTTCATGCACATCTATTTTGGTTTGTAGTGGTGGAAGCTTTGGTAAAGCCACTGTGCCGGTCTTAATATTTTTTGAGTGCCTATCTTCATTAACTACTTTGTTGTTTGATTGTCGTATATTATACATTATGCACTAACTATGAATTGTTAAACTTTTTAAAGATTACTTTTGAGGATTAATGCTGTAAATAGACTCCATATAAGTACTTTGATCCATAAATTTTTCTTTTGGTTAGATGTTTAAGTGTTAGGAACTAAAATATGATTTAATCTCTTCCAGAATCAATATTTTTGTTTAGAAAATTTCAGTTCTTATATCTGGAAACAATTGAAATCGTTATAATATTGGGCACAACAGTTATTTATCCAAATAATCACACTCAAAATAAGAACTTGGTATTCTAGTTGGCGTTGTTTATTAGAAATTAGCATTTTAATAAGCTTCAAATTAACAATTGTACTATTATCAAAAGTGGATTTCTTCTCAAAAGGTTACTTTTTGTATCTCCCCGCCTTAACAATAAATTGATGTAGGCAAAAGTTTTGAGTAAATTAATTATTTAATAAATCATCTACATGAAGAAGCTCATTAAATCTCAGTTGAGCCAACACATGAGAGCAATGATAATTGAAATGAATAGTCGGTGCTAATACTTTAAACGCTTTTAATAAAAAACAGAATTAGAAGATGTTTGATTGCAATAAGTCAAAATTAAAACCGGTATTTTCAACATGAATGCTAATTGAAATTAATTCAAGAGGTTAGTATGGTTAATTAATTCTTTGTTGGTAATCTGTGCTGACTACTATGAGAATTAGAATTTGTCTCCTCCTAATAAGATTTCTTACAGCTTCACAATAACACGATTAGTTTTCTTATAGGTTTCACATATTCATACGAAGTTATTTTAATTAAGTTGTGAACAATCAGCTATTTTTCCATTACAGGATATCAAATGTTGTAAAAAAATAGAGAGATAAATTCATCTTCTCAAGTGTTGTATTCTTTCAAAAAGGTTCAAGATTATATTTCGAGAGCCACAATCATATTGTTTACTTTTTGTATCCCGCATAATGACCATCTGAATTGAAATACCAGCTTTCCTTAATAGGGGTTATTGTAGTAATGCTAGAAATGTAGTTTGAACTACTCATTAATCTTTGAAACTGCATGAAAGAACTCTGTCCAGTTCTTCGCCATTGGAAATAAGTCATGAATTACCTATTCATTATATGCGCCTATATGTATCCATCATATTTGGGTTGAATTCTAGAGTGTGGACATAAGATATTCTCACCTATGCGTTATCCACACACTAGCCCTTCAGCCTTTACAAGTAATATATTAGTGTGGATTATATTGCAATACTTGGTTGCACACAACTACGCCTGATTTTTTCGTTATGGTGAATAGCATATTAATTATTTGGGACGTCAGAATATTAGTAATATAATTCAATGCTTATTGTTAAACATTTTGTTGTAGCAATTCTAAAAACATATTAACCAAAATTTATATACATTAAAGTTTTTAAGGTGCAGAAATTAGAAGACTCCATGGCCAAGCTGGTTAAGGCGTGCGACTGTTAATCGCAAGATCGTGAGTTCAATCCTCACTGGGGTCGTTTTTTGCAGTGTTTTTTATCTCAATTTTATTATAAGTGCATCAGTTCGAGTTAAATATATTGAATCAACCATTCTGCTATTGCCCAATGTTTTTTTTTTACATTTTCTACTCACCTTTTATTGAAATGAGCAGCTCTGTGATTTTCTGAAATAGACCATGATCTTTTTTGTACATAATTTATATTAAAGGTTTTTACATAGCATATAAAATTGATAATATCCAATTCCTTTTCATTGCTACAAATTCAATACAGAAGTTGATATGGAGCTTAAATACCAGTTACATGTGATTATTGTCAAAGCTGCAAGTAACCAGATAACACAAATTTCAATAAACATTCAAATAAATCTTTTCGAAAATTGTGCAGTAAATTTTTACAAATTTACCCTTGGATATATGTAGCATCGATTTTTTGCAACGATGGTGCTAAATTCAACACTAATTTTCTTCTGTATGAAGTTTCATTGTTCAGCTGGATTGGATTCCCTTCTAGATAAATTGTATCTAGATTTTTACAATTTTTCAACTCTTCACCTAAAGACTCAAAGGTTTGATCAATTTTATTGAAGGAAGCCCACAAGTCTGTCAACTCTGTCAAGTGGCTTATATTCGAAATTTCAGTTATTTTATTCGATGTTATATCTAATGTAGTCAACTTCTTATTATTTTCTAAACCTTCAATCTTCGTAATAAAATTATTCGCAACATAAAGTTCTTCTAAATTTTCCAAATCTTCTAAACCTTCAATTTTTTTCAATTTGTTACCTTGAATTGATAATATTTTCAAAGATTTCAAATGATGTAGGTTTATTAATTTTGGAATAGAGTTTTTTCCAAGCCATATTTCTGTTAATTTCGATAATCCTTCAAAAGAATCTTCTTCAATTTCTGTAATTTCGTTACCTCCTAACTCTAAATTAGTTAGTTCAGTTAAAGTAGACAAATTTTTTATTTTTGAAATTTTATTTTGAACTAGATATAAATTCTTTAGTTTAACCAATTGGTCTATATTTTTAATTCTTTTGATATTGTTAAATGACAAGTCCAAATTTTCTAAATTTATCAGCTTATTCAAATTACTCGAAATATGTTTGATTCTGTTATCATAGAGATCTAAATCAACCATTGTATCATATGGCAGAACATCGACTTCACTAATACTTTCAATTAAATTTTGTCTTAGACACAATTGCTCTAATTTACGAAATCTCAAAAGTTCTAATTCTTCCATCGATCTAATCTTCAAATGAATAAGATTAATAACTGTGACATCATCGTCTAAATCAGCAGTCAGATCTTGGTCAGCATTGATGTATTCTAGCCTGTCATCAGGAATAATTTGAGGCTGAAAACCTTCACTAGTATTGATTATCTTCAAATCAGACGTTTTTTCTGTCAAATCATTTGTATCTTGAGCTGACATATTTTTCTTTCTATTTCTATACCCTTGTTCCTTTTTCAAAAAAAATTATTAACAATACGCATATACTTTTATAAGTGTCTATCCTTTAGAAACAGTTCTTCAAAATACTATTGAAAAGTGTTACTGCTCATACAATATATCCTTCACCTAATGTTTCTTATCATCAAAATTATATATATGACGTTAGTAATCGAGTACTTCGATTCAAAGGTCCTTAATGGTTTTCATTCTTATGGGAGTGAGTATCGCGAGATTGTGATCGGGGTAAGCTCAGAAACTCTGTAAGCTCTAAATGGTCGACATGTCTATGATGTACAAGAGATTAGAGATATTTATAAGTTGAGAAATGCTCCATTTGCAGTATGGCAGCAACTTTAGATCAGTTATTTAGTTACAAGTGAATATTTTTAAGTAAATTCAGTATGTATCTGTGACTATATATAGTAAGCACCCTTTTTGCAAATGGGAGACAGTTGGACAGTAAGAAAAGTAGAGTTAGAGAGACTGTAACGATGTGTAAGTAACCTAGATTTTATTGGAGTCTGATATATTTTAAATGGTTCATTTCTTCTCCCACCTGATCGACCAGCTTAATTTTTCTCCTGGCTTAAATGGACAAATGGTGACGGAATTGTCATCGTTGGTTAAGCTCTCAGGAACAACTTGAGACTTTTCGTAAAGTATGCATTCGTCTTTGCAAACAATCTCATCAGAGTTCAAAGCATAGAATTGCTTACCAAATGTAGATACAAAATCTTTCAATTTATTGATCGATTGATTTTGGCTGAATATTTGTGCAAGATACGGTATTTCTAATGACTGAGTGTAAACACCGGCACAAACTCCTTGTAATTTAGCTTTGTTTTCCACAGGATGTGGTGCTGAGTCTGAACCAAAGAAAAAATATGGTTTACCTGAGATAGCAGCATTAATCAATGCCCTCTTATCGCTTGGGAGTTTAGCTACTGGTTTACAAAAATTGAGTGGATTACCAGCCCAATCATCAATTGTTAGAAATAAATGATGCGTAGTGATGGTAGCGGCAACTCTAATGTCCTTTGGGTCTTTGATATCTCTATTTATTTCGTTGATTGTATCAATGGCTTTTTGGGTAGTACAGTGTTCTAATATAATTTTTAAGTTTGGAAAATCAACATGTAATTTTTTCAATGCAGGTAAAAATAGTTCTTCTGCATTCAAGACGGTAATATCCTCGTCACTTCCTTTTGAAGATTTTTGACTTGAAGGTTTTTCACCATGTAAATTTAAAATTAAACCATAATCTTGCATTTTTTCAAAGATTGGATAAAACTTAGTGAAATCATTTGGATCTACACCTTGAGAAGAATTAGTGGTGACACCTGCTGGATAACATTTGATACCATGAATAAATTTATTTTTAGCTGCTGTTTCAACGATTTCTGGAGTTAATTTCTCAGACAAATAGAAACTCATTAAGAATGTCGTTTCTGGACTTATCTCAGATAGTTTAGCTTTATAATCACAAACTTTTTCAATAGTAGTAATAGGAGGTTGTAGATTAGGCATAACATAAGCAACCGAGATACCACCTTCTCTAATTGTAGGTGTGACTAAATCACACATAGCACCTTCTCTAACATGAACGTGCATATCACATGGGATACCTAAATTAATCGCAGTCATGTTCAAAAAAGGGATAAAATTTCTATTCTTTGTTTCTGTTATGTGACAAAATCAGTTAATCGTCCTCCTTTAGTTAGATCTCCAATTGAGTTGAATACAATCAAACAGTATAAAATAAAATAGAAGAGTTGGAAAAGAATACTCGATAAAGAATATATCCACTTACCGATAGTATTGCGGTTTTGATCCAATAAGTACTCTTATCTTATGATAAGATATACATCTATATACAATAAAAGATAGTTTTTCAATCTGACTAGTGACTCGTTGATATTTGAAATTTTTCAAAGCCTTATTTTTCACAGCATATAGAGCCATCGCCAACGAAAAGAACGTAATGTTTAATCGAAAGATGACTCGAAGAGTTGTTATCTCCTGGAGAATACAAGATTGCAAAGTGTTCATGAAGATCGTTTGAACCCAGGATGCCTTGCTTGTTGTGTTCTTTTATTTTCCAAGAGAATTGAAACAGTGACTGCAATCCAACGTTAAAGAATAACGAAGAAAATTTGGAGCTGAGCTCGCCCAGACAGCATCTCCCTAGCCAGATTAGTATTATGAGTATTGAAGTCAAAAATGCTCATTAAGGTCTTATTCAAATCTGATGAGCATATTCTGGTGGTACAGACTTTTTTGCATTTGCTTGTATTTGAAGCAAAAATATTTGAAGGATGCGAGGTTCGAACTCGCGCGGACACCGTCCAACAGATCTTAAGTCTGCCGCCTTAGACCACTCGGCCAACCCTCCAATGATTTTGTGAATTAATTTCTTTCACGAAAGACATAAAGAAGATATACAATTTTGAGGGTAGCATTTTATAAATCAAAATTATGTGTGTTTGGAAGCAGATTGTGTAACAATGGGCATTATGTCTAGTTATGATAACTAGATACGCAAGTATTTAACATGGAAGCTGGAATCTGATTTTCATTAGAGATGAACCCCCGAGGTAATTGTTATGATTCTATAGATTAATAAATCAAAATATATTTTTACATTTTATTATTATGTCACCTGCTTAGAGAAAAATAAGGTGCTTACAATATGAGCATTGCATTAGTCTATGTATTGTGTCATCTTAAAAAACTTAGCAAGCCTTGTGTGCAAATTTCAATTAAAATGGCAGGTTGAGCAACATGTAATGATAGGTGAACGAGTTAATGTTAATTGAAAGCATTTTTTTATTTCGAGTTGCGTTGATGATTAATTTTTTTTATTCAAATATAAAGACCTTGTAAAACTCCGATATCTATTATAATTACAAAGTTTCGTTCAAATTCTTAAAATTGTAACTGAAAGTATCAATATGAAATCACAGTTGTTTACTCCAAAAAGTTTTACGATGTATTAGTCACGACATGAAACCAACTAACATTTTGTAATTTTCGAGATCCTGGCAATGGAAAACTATCAAAATTAAATCAACTAACAATAATCACACTTAGATCAGTCGTTAAAGAAGCTTAATCAAAAATAGTAATATTTGTAGAATTTTTTTCTAACTTAAACAATTCAAGCATTAGAAAATGAATTTGACTTGCTGTTCCATAAAACCGTAGTTATCCGTGTAATATTTGTAAAATACCAAGAAAATATATTCTGTAATTTAATAATCTACATCACAAATAAGGATTATGTAAGTAGCAGAAAGTTACTTGCGTTGATTGATTTCAACAATACAAATGACAGCTAATATTAGCAAGTTTAACTTACAACAACTATTTTATTTATAAATTCGATGAAGCTATAAAAATAAAAAATAAGGGTATAGCTTGTTGTGTTTCCGCTATTCTAACTATTAAATCTAAGTAAGCTTAAGTATGATACGGGTTTAAAGCCATAAAAAAACATTACTTTGAAGTTTTGGTATTCTTTAATCAATGGTTCTTGAATCAGGTCACGAAAACTCTCTTAACAATAACCTCTCAAATACGGACCTGGAAATTCCATTGCCGTTCCAATTCCTTATTAATATGCTTCGTTTAATAGTGAATAGTGATATTTCAACAGAATATAAAGAGATGGAAAAGTCCATCAAAAAAACTTACCAGTATATAGGTTAATTCCAAACAAAGTACAGAAAAATTCCTTTCAAATCATTACCACTCAGCACTGTAATAATTGGAAACGTACTGCTTTTATATGCACTAAATATCATTGCTTTTGAATAAAAGATAGTCAAACCGTTGGTCTTACATGATGTATCATAATCTGCAGTTACTGACGTCGAATATGAAGAACTTTAAATGATGCTGTGACACTTTTGATACGCTTATCACGTGATATTGATTAAGAATAAGAGAATCAAAATTTGAAAACCGGAATTAAAAGTGAATATAATAAGCTGATCATAAATTATTCTTGAATTTAATATATAATGGCTTCTATTATTGTTTGTTGATACCAGTATTCCTTGATTTTTTGAGATTAGGCACACATTTTTCAAATATATCAGCAGATTTTGGGAATTTATATTGTATCGATTCCATACCATTCTTAGTGTAGTACTCAAGATTGAGTAAAATTTATTGAAAACATAGACAATTAAGGCCAAATGTTCAAAAAACATAAGAACCAAGAACTAGATATGTCCTTTTTGTGGAAAAAAAACTCTAAGTCACCCAATGAGTATGTCAAATATTCGTTGGAATTGACAAGCAAACTATCAACTGCTACCACTTTGGATAACAAAAAGAAATTACAGGATGATCTGTTGAAATATTTGATTGAAATTAAAGAAACTTTGATTTCCAATGACAATTTAGAATTAATTAATGAACTACATCTTGAGATCAATAAAATGAAATTTTTTGTTGTAATGATCAACAATTTACAAGAATTGAATCTAGATATTATGAAAGAATTACATACTATTTTCACCATTTCATTGAACTATTCCATTGATAACAAATTAGTCACAGTTGATTACTTTGTGTTAAATCCAAAGACGGTTATTTTGTTATTGATTAAAATTGAATCAATTTTACAACAAACTAATAAATCGGCAAATTCAACTAACTCACGTAATGACATGTTCTTAATAATAGGAAAAATGATTTTAGAGTGCACAAAATATGAACAACTTTGCCGAATCATCTTGATGAAAGACAATAATTTTTGGAAATTTTTTTCGTATGCAAAGTTGAACAACTTCGAAATTACTTCAATTTCATTTCAAATACTGATATCATTGTTCACATCGAACGAAAAATTAGTTTCAAAGGAATTTTTTAACATCGAGTCAAATTTAAATAATTTTATTTCAAATATCAATAAATTAATTGCTCATGGAAATTATGTTACAAAAAGGCAAAGCTTGAAACTTCTATATGACCTCATACTTGTGAAAACTAATAATATCATGATGACTTATATCACATCGCCAGAAAACTTAAAACTAATAATGACCGTTATGACTGACAAAGCAAAACTTCTTCAACTAGATGCCTTCAATATATTTAAAATATTTGTGGCAAACCCTAGAAAGACTAAGCCTATTTTAGACATACTAATAAAAAATAGAGATAAACTATTGATATATCTAGATAATTTTGCAGATGATAGTTTTGATAGAGTCTTCAAAGATGAAAAAGCGTTTATAATTCAGGAAGTAGAAGCCCTACCAAGATTATACAATTCTTCTACTGATAGCCCTGCAAGTTCAACTCCACCAAAACATAAAACTACAATGTCAAATGGAACTTTAACTACTGCAATAAATATTATATCATCAGGAACATCTTTAAACCCACAAAAAATATCAGGCTCGCCCAGTTCTAACTCCATGAACAGAGCATGACAAGATCGTATATTTCATATAGACCAAATAGAACAAATAAAAGCAAGCAAATCAATAAAACCAGTTTTTATGTACATTGTATGTAGTTATCGATTTTCGAACAGAACCTGAAGATCGTATAAATCCGAGAAACTATACAGTAATACGCATCAGAGTTATATTATTTTAATCATTATGTAGCTTATTATGAATTGTTATTCTTTTTCTATATATGGGCGTTGTTTTTATGTCTTTTCAGCTACTCTAAATTTATTAATGAATCATCTGGCCTGTAAACAATATTGTAGTTGAAAGCTGTTATGACACCATTTTGATCATTTTTGAATATGCGATCATCTAAAATAATCTGTATCGATACACCATGATAAGGACCCCATTGTGGTCTTCCTTTTAAAGCATTGTTATTATTCATGTTATTATTCATGTTGATATTTACATTCATGCTGGCATCTTCACCTAGTTTGTTTCTGCCACTTTCATCAAATCTTATTTTACAACCTGCGTTACATATTAGAGTTCCCGATCCTGGTATTATATGATAGTCTAATGAAGTTAAGTTGTGTTGACTCTGAACGACTTGTTGTTGCCAAGCGGTTAAAAATTCTGCTGGTTGACTAATTGGATTACCATTTAGTACTATCTTACAGTTTGAATTTTGGTTGAACAAAGAAAGAAAACTGTTCAACCGTTGTGGGTCAGCATCATCTAAATGTGCTAAAATTTTTTTAACAAATGTTTGTATTATACCAGATTGATTCGAAGAGCTCATCTTTTGACAGTCAAACAAACTTTGGCTCTATTTTTTCTTGGAGAAAATCACAATTTTTTTCAAAGATGGTACTGAATGAATTATTTGTAGTACACAGTACTTTTATATGTTGATTCAGGATGTAATTTTGTATCAACTTCAATCTAATCGACTATTAATCTGATAATTTTTACATCTAACTTGAATTTTTCAGCGATGGTAAATAAGCCGAAACAAAACTTAGAAACTACGATCAGGATTCGAAATATCATAAAAGTAATGAAACTTATAAATTTATTTAACATCACAATCGATCGAATACTTTCAATCCAATGCTAACGGTAAAAAGTATATAATTAATGTGACGAAAAGTATTTAGTTCTTATGATGAAAATTAAAGTTTTGTAGAACAAGAATAATAGTTTCTTCAAGATATCTGAGTTGAGTATCCAAATTTAATAAATGGTCTAATTCTTGAAAATCATATTCAAATAAATAAGATGGAGAAGATTCAAGAAATAAATTTTGAACTTTGGATTTGAAAACAATTTGTTTCTTTTTATTAGCAAAAGAATCATACATATATACATACATAGATGTTTATACGATTTTAATAATACATCTCAGCGGACCAAGAAAAAAGGTATTCATTCAATTTGTAATTTAGTGTTGAATGTTTGCAAGTTATGATATCAATAATCTTATTATGATATCAACAATCTTATCTTGCTATGCCTGTCCATTTCCTATTTTCTGTCCAACCTGCATCAATCACCTGGAGAGCGTCTTCTAAATTCAGTGGTTCTTTCAATGGTTTGTCATCGACGGCTAGTTTTTGATATACACGAGGATAATATTCAATCGGAATCCTATTAAATGTCTTTTTATTCTTTTTTGAGTTTATATTCTTGTTGGCTTCATGATTCTTAACAGGTTCAACCCATAGATCTCGTCTTTCTTTCCATATTATGTCACCACGCCAGAATGGCTCGCCCATTTCTTGTCGCAGTTTCTCACATCTAGCATGTGCATCATATTTATTATATGTCAGTTTTTTATTACCGTTTCCATAATCTGATACAGATGAATCATCGTCAGCAGAGGAGGAACCATCTAAAGATTCTGTTTCATCAGTTAACCTCATTTCCACTCTTGCATTCAAATTAATAGAATTTTGTGGACCTGATCTAGAATTTGATGAGATGCTTGTTTTCAATGAAGAGCACGAATCGGTATTTAGAAACAATGCATCAATTCTTTCGTCAGTAGTGGAAGATGCTTCATCCAAAGTTACTAAGGCTTCATGAGTTATCCTTTTAAATGCATTTCTCCATTTTTGTAAACTTTGGGATATCGATGTCTTTAAATTATGCTTTTGACCTACAACATTCGATCCTGGTTCGGATATTTCTTTTGATTTAGCCATCTTTGTGTTATTATTGCGAAAATTGATGCTGGGATGAATAAAAACAAAAACAACAACAATATTTTATCAAATCAAACCAAACAACTACTATAAATGTGTGAGTATTCAAATGCACTTATTTGATAATAAAGCGTTGATTTTATAAAACGAAAATAAAAACGATTCCTTATTTTATTAGTAAATTAATTTCGAAAAATAAAATTGATTATGTGCTTCTGGTTGAAATTATTCCCTTTACCTCACTTCTTAACCTTGGAGAAATTTGACACTGAACAGAAAATATATTTTGTTTATCTTATATATAAAGATATCCGATATCTTTAGTAAAGCCTTTCTTTTGATACAGTACCAGCTATAATTATCAATTTTTTTTTTTTTTAAGAAATCAAAAATGATAATAGATAAAAAGAAAAACAAAATAAATTGACACAGAGAAAATGTAGACGTTAATATCCATATAAAAAAGAAATACCTGAAATGTGTGATTGCTTGAGTTAATATTGAATCATACACTCGATATCGTACTAGTGTTGTGTGCTTATTATTCGTTTCGACAAAAAGAAATCAAAACAAAACACATAAAAACAAAACATATGAGAATATAGTAACGGGAAAATGGAAAAAGGAAAACAAAGCTACCAATCGTTCTTTTTTCGAAAGATCAAATAGCAAGTGGTAACTGTTGCTTTTCACGATTACCACTAACTACTTCGAGTGTATGTGAAAAACATTATTGAGTGAAAATAAAACCAAAACCAAAACCAAAACAAAACCGAATTCAAAATTGAAAGCACAAAACTATTCAAGAGTGTATTTCGGTTGGTAAATTATCAAATAACGAAGGTACTTTTCATAGACGTCGAAGCACACAAACCATGATCAGAAACACCGTTAAAGTAATGTAAAAAGTATGCATTCGAGCAGAAACGAAAACAGTACTTTGGTTAACAAACTACGCACAAATTCTTTGAGAAAACAAAGGTCTTGCGGGATTTCAGACCAAATTGTGCCACGAGAGCACGCGGAAGTGGATTTGTACCATGGAAACAACAACAACAAAAATAACAAGAAACAATTTTTAATCACATGATCTAACTCTCGGAAGAGAGGGTAATTCATGTTTGCTGTCGATACACTGCTTGTGTATACATTGCACATAGCAGCATTGTCTGTCCAGAAACGACCGTCACAAAAACAACAGCTAGCACTGCCGATTTGAAATACCATCAAAAATACCTTGGTTGGAAGCAGAACCTCTGTCTGTTCATCTTCAAAAACATCTATCCTCAGTCAATACTCAAACACCAGGGCTCTTTCTGCTTGGTAAAGCGAACACATAGATATAAACGATACATACTTGTTGCTCAAAACAAACTGATGAGGTACACACACATATTCTACTTTCTTATGAAGTTGCATTTGAAACAAAGAGAGTCATGTTCTAAATCAACTGTTTAAGTATTAGTAAAAACACAAGGGGATCATGTTATAGTTGCTATTGTTTATATGCGTCCCATTGGCGGCTAATTCTCGCTAAAATCAAAAAAATACGAGAGAGCGACGAGCACGTGATCAAACAAACCAAGCTGGACTCTTGATGCAGTCACACGTAAATAGTACACCCACACACCCGCACGTATTGGAATTAATGTTGTTTTTTTGCTTTTTTTTTTTGTTTTTGGGGGGCCAGCAAAGACCGCGAAAACCGCAAAGAGTACCATAGATGTTAATATTTTGTCGGTGTTCTTGTGCAAGCAGTTCGCAGCACAAACAACATTCATGGGTGGGAGAATCTCACTGTAACAAACAAAGTTTCAGCCTAACTCCCGTTCGTCGCCACACTGCACATCCTTCCAAATTTCTCCCTTCAGCTGGAACTTTTTCCTTCTAGCGCTGTCTAATTTTCCAGAAGGTGTGTGCGTTTGGATTTCTCTCTGCACTGAGCTTTTGTTTCATGTCGATGAACTTCTTCTACTCAGAGGGACTTTTCAGTTGGATTTATCACAAGTTCCACTAGTGCTTGCCAGGTGCACACGTTGAAAGATTTCGTTGACAGCATAACAAACGTTCATCGACTTTTTTTGTTCAGTGTAAAATATTCAAGATCAAATAAAATATTTTTATTAACAAATACTAGTGAAAAACCAACAGATTGAAACTGGTGTTCTCTAAAAGAACATCTGAAATAAAGTAATTGGTATCGTTTATTGAATCTTAACAGTTAGTAAAACATTTGTATTCTAATGTAATAATAATTTTTTTTTTTGGAATCCTTTGTAAAGAAAATATAATTCTGAAAAATTATGTGGTTCTGAAATTTCATATCTTGCATTCAATACAGTAATAGTTTTTCATCTCACTTGTTAGAAGTCTGTTGAATTTTTAAAAAGAATATAGTTAATTATCAAGACAGTTCAAAATTATATACCATATATATTAAACATATATTTCAATACCTGTTATTATTTCATTTGTTTTTGATAAATATTTAAATCTGTAGAACTCAATCTAGTAAGCAAAAATGGCCGGTTTAAAAGACGTTGTTACTCGTGAATACACCATCAACTTACACAAAAGAGTATGTTATTTTTATTTAGTGAAAAAAATATTGAACTAAGATGAGAGAACTTTGTTTCTTTCTTATGGCACAACTTTAAAAATGTATTGGAGATTATGATTAGGATATAAGTGAAAACAATTTTTTTATAGTTTCAACCAGTCACACAACACATGGAAAATAAATTCTGGATAAGATAGAGACTCGATTATTAATTGCAGAAGAATGAAAAGCACAATAAATTTATAGTATGATAATAATAAAAATAATAATAATAATGATGATAATGATAATGATGATGATCTCAATGGAAACTGATCAATGGTTCAGTATGTTGGTGGAATAATGTTTGTTATTTGAACTGGCAAGTCAGATTAAGTTTCAGTATAAATATAATTCTCTCAACCAATTGAAAGGTCAATCTTCTCAATGTTGATTTTATCATAAGTAATCATCAATGATATTATAACATTAATGTGAATGACCAAATATCAACTTTTTCATTTTTACCATTGTGCATCTATTATTTAATGATTGTCAAACCTTGAGCTCACAGTTCAATGCTATGATATTGTTGTTGATTTTTTGTTATTTTCAATTGATAGTAGGTTATGAATTTTGTCTTGGGGAACGTGATTCTTAACTACTAATGTTTTTATCTATGTATTTTACAAAATTCCATCATTATAGTGGAAAATAATCTATTCAAATTGTTAGCACTTTTTGATTTGATTATTAAAAATGCTGTATCGAAACAAAGCCATTTTTTTATCAAATTGAAAATAATTATTGATGAGAGGTCAATGAAATAATTATATTGATTATGACCACACCCTGATTGTAACTTTCAATTCTTTTAAAGTCTGCCACATTTAAGCTTATTTAAAAACATGTTTTACTAACAAATTTAATTTATCATTTTTTTACCATCGTTATTATTATTTCAAAATTGTAAATGAACTAATCATAACCATGCAAAAATGATACAATTTTTGTTGATTATAGTTACACGGTGTTACCTTCAAGAAGAGAGCTCCAAAAGCTGTCAAGGAAATCAAGAAGTTCGCCAAATTACATATGGGTACTGAAGATGTCCGTCTAGCTCCAGAATTAAACCAAGAAATCTGGAAAAGAGGTATCAAGGGTGTTCCATTAAGATTGAGATTAAGAATCTCCAGAAGAAGAACCGAAGAAGAAGATGCTAAGAACCCATTATTCTCTTACGTCGAACCAGTCTTTGTTGCTTCTGTTAAAGGTTTACACACCACCGTTGTCGAAGAAGATGCTTAAACAGATCTAATAATTTAAAAATTTCAAAACTTTTCTTTCATATATAAATAAAACTTTTAAAGCTTTTTAAATATCATTAGATTGTATAAATTATCTTTAACTAATTAAAACAATAAAATAAAATTGTCATAAATTAATAATAACTGTATAGCCGTATTTGTGTTTTCAGCTCAACTTGAGTAGACTTTGAGAAGTCGGTTTCTTTAACATCATCTAAGTAGTAATTGAGTTTTGTGACTAGTAAAAATAAGAAAAGTTTGTTGATAACTTACTGGCGTGAAGCAAAATTGTGCTCTCGCAGTCGTAAGTTATACCAATAAAGATATAAACCTAATAATTTTACTTAAAAAGATCTTTATATATTTTTAGTTAAATCTTATTCACGGTTGATTCGTTCCTGATCTTAATAATCGCTTCGCGAAAACTACTGTTAAAACAATTTGTATATCAATTTCATTTTAAACTTTAATATATCACAATAAGTAACTTGAATTGTTTGAAGAAACATCTTAAACAAGTTCGAAATCGAGAATCTTAAACTGACTCGAATCGAAATAATTACGTACAGAATAAAAATCTGAATTATTTCATGCTCATAGACGGTTTCTTATTTTGATTTGGGTTTAAAACACAATATATTTAGTGTAACGAGTAGGGTATCAAATTGTGGACAAGTGGAAACCAATTCAAGTGCATATAAGTTTCCAAAACCTACTGGATATTTATTGATTTGATTTTGATGCTTTTTGATTCATAAAGACATTTATAGTTACCTAATGCCAAAAAATGACACGCCTTTAGGTAATTACGATGAAGCAATTTTAAAAGATTTAGATGAAAATATCAAAATTGATGATCTGTATCAATCATTAAATAGATTCATTTTAATGATTAGCGATAAATCATACACAGCTCAAAAAAATTTCAATAGCGATACTGCCAATTTCTTGCGTTTAAACATTTTATCCTTTCTAAGACGTCCAAAATTAAACTTACAAGATCGATACAAAGATGATGTGCGAATCATTTTGATACAATGGTGGGTGACACTATTGAATTTTTTGAATGGTGATATCAATGAAAATTCTAACGAAATGGTTTTCGATTATTTTGATAACGATTTACTATCTGTATGTTTAGAATGCATAAGTAAAATTTTATCTAATATGATAGAAGTTTGTTCTCATAAAGAACCCGAAGAGCTAGAGACATTTTCGCATCACATATTAATCACTATACATTATGTGACAAATCGACTTATTTTATCATCAAGATTGTTACGTGAAAAACCTGATAATCTGAAAGGTGAAATACAACACATAAATAAATACAACTCCATATTCAAATCATTTTTGGGTAAGCTAAATGCATACGCATTTATTTTTCTACCTGATTCATTTAATTTTGACTCTCAGTTACTAATTGAAATACAATCAAGTATTGCTGTGAGAGAACAAGCCACTTCTTTGCATTGGAAAAAAAGAAATTTTGTTGTATGTACTGATTCAGATCAGAAAATAAATCTCAAAAACATCGAATCAGAGGATTCAAAATTTTTCAGAATAATCATATCATACATAAAAAATGATATGATTTTTAATTCATTCTATTGGCATTATTGGTACATTTTAGTCACGCTGACCGATTCTACTTCTGAATTAGCAAATATTGACAAAATTATTGATAACTTACCAGGTCTTTCAATTTTATTAAAATATACTACATGGAATTTTATTGGATCAGATTTACATAATCTGAGATCATTCACAAACTCTAAACTAAAAAAACAAAGATTACGCAATGGACAGTCCAATAATGTGATAGATGCTAACGAATCTATGCCTGATTCTGAAATTGATATTGAACTGCAATCGACACTACGAAAAAAGAATAATAGACTAGTACAAGTTTCAGACAAAGAATACAACAATTTCATAATATGCTATTTTAGAAGTTTTAAATTATGGGAATCACTAAGAAATTTGACAAATATATTTGGTTCAGTGTTTTTTCCCATTTTAAGAATACATGACTCTTCACTACTAACGTTTATCGCGACCGTTCCTGCCTATGATTATTCCACTTGTAATATTTTGTACAACAAATTATTTCAATTTATATTGTTTCAATTCAAGTTTTTACCCACCGGTAAATTTATTCATTGGGATATATGGTGTAAAGGTATTTTTATGATGTTAAAAACCTCTTGCATAAAGTCACAGATTTCTGGACTCGTAAGCTTGTTCAATATTTGGGAAAATATTCCAGGCTCATTTTTGAAAACAATTGAAGAGATTCTGCTTTATGAAAATTGGGATCTTTTACTAGAAAAAAATGATGATCGCTTAACACAACTTCTTTATGTTAGAATTATTGTATTTAAAGTACTGAAAACCAAAAACTTAAATTTGAAGAAGAATTTATATGCAAAATTAATACTTCTTGACAAAAAAGCCAATGAATTTGCGCAGCTAAATTCAGAATTTGACTATAAGGAAAGTGATGAACCCTTTTCATTTAATGGCAATAGAATATTTTCCATAACTGCGCATAAAAAAATAACTGAGAAGGATATCTTATCTAAATTGGATAAACAAACAGCGGTTGACAAAGTTTCAAAACCTCCCGTTCTTTTTTCTTCAATGGTTGATATATCAAACTCTAGGTTATCTTTAATTTTGAAAAGAGGAAAATATCCTTATGATGTCTTGGATGAGATGTCGGTAAGAGGAGAACTTCTTAAGTTAATATCTAATACAAAACATAGTTCAAGCACTGATGAGCATAAAGTTGCTAGCGGAGAAGAAGTGAATACTAAAAAAGTAAAACAATCATCATTTTTTTCACGATTAACTGATGCAATTAAAGATTCAAGAGAAACGGAAAAATCATCAAAAGAAAGAGCTGATCCATCAATAAAAAAATCCAATTTAGTATCACCATCCGAATTTGATGATTCCACTGTATACGATAGTTCCAAAGACATCAAATTAGTTATCAAGCCCACTGTGTTCAAGCCTGGTTCCACTTTAGCGAAAGTCGATGAGGCAAATAGAAAATGGAACATCATTACTGCAAGAACTTACGATAAACCACTTCCTACTCCAACGCATTCTGAAGTTGATAATTTAGTGAGAGAAATCAGAGCAATGGGATTGGGAACACAAACAGAGAGTGATTTTGATTTTGGCCGTTCTAACGATTTGTCTGAAGATGCGATAATAAGACATAAATTCGATGGGAAAAAAGGTCTCCCTACTGTTAATCTAATCTTATTTTCTGATCTCCGAACTAGTGAGATGGACATCACAAACGATATCACTTATAAATTTGATTCCTCTTTCTCTAATAGCAACTACTTTAAGGATGAACTGATGAATACCGAGGTTGATCCTGAAAAGTTATTTATTGAAGATTCTCAAGAAGAACTTGTAAACAGATCACTGATTCGAAAGGAAAATAAAAAGAAGTTCATGTTTAGCAAATATAAAAAACTCTTTGATGTGATAAATATTTTCAATCAGACAGTGATGCAATACTTGGAAGCACAAAAACTGGTAAACACTGATAACCTTTTTTTGGAATTTGAAGTTAGAGAAAATGTTTTACAATGATGGTTACAAAATTTTATTCCGTTCAATTCCTTTGATATATTTGAGGGTTACACAATATATAAATGTTCAAATAAACTAAGCATATAACTAATTGAAATTTATATTGAACTAAGTATCAAAATTAGTAAAACAGATCCTTGATATTGATAGGTATTGTGAATTATAAAGTGATATCTCTGGCTGGTTCAATCAATTTTTTAGATTTAATATAGTAAAATGAAGAGCCAGTAGAAAGAAAAAATATTGTAGTTAAACAGATGTAAAAAATTGTTGTTCCTGTTATATAAGTCAATTTTTTCCATCTTAGCATCAAATTTCTAATACCTTGCCTAAATTCCATCCTCATAAAAATATTTGAATGCGGAATTAACAATATTCTGTGGTTCTTTAAAACAAATTGATATTCAATATCTGTAATATCAGATTCAAGATATATTATGTCGTCAACCTGTATACTGTTCATCCATTCTTTTTCGTATAAATACATTCTAGATTTACCAGCTTTATGTATATCTTCATCAATAATTTTGCTGTCATGATTCAAACAGAGAATTGGAATCGAGGTTTTGTAAATTAATGAAGAATCATCATATTTAGTATCATAGCCATTTCTTGCTGTAACTCTGAATTCTAGCAACTCCACGTTACTTGTGTTTTCCTTCACAGAGCTTAAGCAAAAAAAATCTATATTCAAGTCCATTTTATATAGAACGTTACCTCGTAAAGGTACATCTTGATATAAACCGTTGTCCACCATTGTTCGCAGAGCACGTTCGGCTGGTACTCTTTCGATTAAATGACCGTATGTTAATTCGTTACGTTGCTCAAGAGTAGAAATAGGAGCATATTGAGCAGAATCTGAAGGTAGAAGCCTTGTATAACAATCATGGAAAATTATTATGGATAAGGGCAGCACAACAATCAATTGCACTCCAATTATTATTGATATGTAAGCTAACCATTGTAGCAGCTGGAACGGCTTTGAAATATTTATTAGCATGTATATTATATTTAGAGGTTGCTTTAAACAATTATCGAATCTAAGGACTGTATTCTCTTGCTCTGTCTCGTTTTAACATATCATTTTGGTCCCTTCAAATCTTGTTTATTCATACCTTTTTTATATTCATTTTAACTCGGTACAGTTCCAATTTTTTTTATTAAAGCGTCATAAATTTTTAGAAAAGAACGTCAAATTTATTGGAAAGATAGATGACAGAACTATTATTCGAAAGAACATTTCTTGGAAAAAACAAACAAGTTGTATGCACAACTTTGGATTGAGTTGTTAAAATTGATGATAAAACTTGGATTGGTTCACTTGATGGCACTGTTTTTCATGTTAATTATTATTGTACTTTGTTGAAGAAACGTAGTCATAAAAAATTGGTCGATTGAATTTTAAAACTCACATGAGTTTAATTTATCAAATGAAAGAGTACGTGATTCAAATGCAGTTTGGTTTACTCTATCCTAAAATTCATTATTGCCATATATAAGTACATAATAAAAGTTTACATAAATATACTATTTATTGTTATCTTTCGAGAATTTGTGAAACGTATCGAGTCCTTTTTAAATATCTAAAATATACTAAAGTTCAGCTCCAAATTACAACAATTTTTTTTTTCCGATCTCAATACTCTAATGAGTAGAATGACCTCTATGATATTTCAAACCATTTAGATTCTTATAACGTTTACCACATACCTCACAACGGTAAGGTTTGTCTTTTTCATCGCCAATACCATCTAGGTAAGGTTCATTTGAATCAGGATCTATTACACTAATTGTTCCATCGGGGTTCTCATGCAATTTTTGATTTTGATGACCATGTATCTTGTGATACTTTAGCCCATTTTGATTTTTATATGTTTTACCACAACCGATAACTGGACATTTGAAAGGCTTGTCTTCTTCATGATCCATCACATATAATCTTCTAGCAGGATCATCAATGTATCCTATTTGCATATTTGAATTTCTTTGAGATGAGTTTCCGAAAGCAGCATTATTGGAATAACCATCCACATCATCTTCATCCTCGTCCTCGTCATCCTCGTCATCCACATCGTCATCTTCATCATCATATACAGCTTCTTCGTCATGAGCATTCTGATGCATAATGATACCCGCATTGTTGCCAGATTGGTTCATAATTGAGATTGAATCTTGCAATTGAGTTGAAGATTCGGTTACATTGTTTGATAAGGGGATGAATTGCTGATTACTATCTGATAAACCTTGATTAAAATTGGCTAACACAAAATCATTTCCTATATAAGAAACATTTATATTATTGTTGTTTCCAGTTTCTGATGATTTCCCACCAATAAATTTTCCATCAGAGTGAATGTTATTTTTATCCGTTATTGCATTATTTGCTATTTTTTTATCAGCAGTAGTTTTTTGGGAATCTTGAGTTAAAAACACGTCATTTGTCGAGACAGCATCTACCAACCCGCCGTTCAAGTATATTTGAGGAACGTTAGAGTTTCTACGTTTTGATAAGTTGCCCAATGATAAAGTTGCTTGTGATATTATGTTATTTCCATTTGAATCAATCAATTGCTGTTCGATTATATTTTGTTTTGCTCCTAGCAGATCATTAGGTTTCAAAATGTTCTTTTTCTGGGAACCCACTATGCTATTACGCAAATTAAAACTTACATCATTTATATGATGTACATCGTGTACACCACGTACATCATTATTATTATTCTTATTATCGTTATTACTAATGTTCTCATTCATAGTGGCACTACTGTTATTATTATTACCTTGTGTCGTACTCTTCGGAGACATCGAAATATGTGCATCTTCATAGTGCCTCAGCAGGTCATGCAGGCTTGGCAAAGATAAGCCACAACATGAATAATCTTTACAGTATTGTTTTTCTAAATTTGGTAGATACGAGCTATACGCATTTGGAGGGGAAGCATTGAAAATACCCACGGGACTACCATAGGCATTTGTGTTATCATTTAAATTTGAGTTTAAATTTCCAGGTGTAGGAGCACCGATCTGGGATAGCCTTCTTATATGAAGTTGATTGTCACCTGGCCCACTAGCAGGTTGACCCAGCAACAACGGTTCATGTTCTCTTGATTGTTTCAAAGTCGTGTGAAAAGTGGCCTCATCTTTCAACCAAGAACCGATTGTGAGACTCCCCCAAGAGACACCACCAACACCTTGTAAATGAGCTATCGAGTCTCTGCGCAGCTTGGAAATATTCGAAGGAATCAACAGAGAACTATTGTAAACCAAGTCACCATTCTTATTATTCTCCGTTGATTCCAAATTCTTTACATTCGAATCCATAAAAGTGTCCTGGACAGAAGTGCCTGAGAACATCGTGTGGGTGTACGCTATTGCAATATCTTACTACTGTTCTTTTTAGTTATTTATCAGTGATACTATTATGAAATAACTTGATTCACAATCACAACCAGAATGTAAACTAAGACGCAAACGCAATTTATAATTCAAGCCAATACACTTGCAAACAGTATCAAAACAGCTGTACCTTCTTGGATGTGTGTTTTCAGATACGAGAAGAGGCCTCAGTCAGAGACAAATTTCACCAAATCATCCTTTTAAACAACAATTGATGAGCTATACTCCACTAATGACAATTTATTGATGTGAGAATGGATACAAACCATTTGGTCTTTGGTCTTTGGGCTTTGAGCTTTGGGCTTTCCTCATTACAAATCGTCTTTTCTTGTGAAAAATGGGACGTTTCTGCGATGTTTGGAGAGGGCGTGTGGGCGGGTCTGCGGAATTGCGATGGGTTTCGTCGTGTCCCGAACGGTTTAATTTGCCAAGCAACACCCGTAGTGCACAAAAACTCAAACAAAGCAAAAATAACCCAAAAGTGCTGCGCCGATTGTTGCAACACACCAAGAACACAACGCAGCCGTGTGACCTTAAGGTTTTCACACGCTCTGTGTGCACAGGTTTCTCACAGGCGCTTTTGAGGTGTTTGGGTTTTTGCAGAGAAATGCGGAACAACAACGCGCTGCGGAGGTTCTGAAGGGTTTACCACCAACTCTTTTATTGCTGTGGCCTGCCGCAGCGAGCATTGTCAGCGTCAAATGCAGGAAATACCCGTGCATGCGCAGACACCCGCGCAGCAACACTAAGCACATTAACCGTGTGCTTCCTGCACGGCTGTCTGCGATTACCGCGGCGATGTACAGGGCAACGTGATGCCATGGCTGGGCTGGGTTTTGCAAAGTCGGGTAACCACTGAAATTTTTGCTATGCGAAGCTCATCGCATCAAAAGCAAAAGACGTCCAGAACTCGAAGAGATGAGCAGATGAGCAGATGAGCAGATGAGCAGATAAAACAACCCAGATCCAGACTTATAATGGCCCAACACTGCTGCACCGAAAGCTCCAAACATCCCACCCAGCAAGTTCATTATGTCAGGTGCTAAACACGATTTGGAGAATGGCGATGAGTCCGATTCAAAGAGACCAGCCAACGACTACAGAGAGAAAGGTGTTGCGTATTTGAAGAAAGAGTATGTTGTCACCGAGGATGCTCCATACACCGAATACAACGACGAGGAAGACGGTGGGTCTGAGGATCGTGCTGGTTTAGAGGCCCCAGGCAAGGGCAAGGGCAGAGGTAAAGGCAGGGGCAAGGGCAAAAAGGAACGTGGGCAGAATAAGAATAGAGATTTGAGACAAGTCAAAGAGGATAAGCAACTATGTCCAAAATACCTTCAAGGAGACCCCACCGGCAGCGATCTCGATGGCCCTGTCTGTCCATTTGGAGACAAGTGCAGATTTGTGCACAACATACAAGAATATTTGGACAGTAAAAAAACCGAAATTGTCTCTGAGGTGTTCAAAGTTTGTCCTGTGTTTGAGTCACTCGGCTATTGTCCAATGGGTTTCAAGTGTAAATTCTTATCTTCGCATTTGGACAAGGCAACTATGAAGCTGGTGAAGAAAGGTACAGAGGAAGAACGTAAGAGACTTTGGGATTTGAATCATGAGGTTAATGTTATCTCAGGTGAGCAAAAGTTTGATCTGATCAAAAGAAGATTTCCTTTCTCAAAGACTGCTCACATTCTAGAGATTATAGATGCAATTCAACAGGAAGCAAGAGACGTGACCACCCCTAAGAATCAATCTAAAGAACAGTCTAATGATCTAGATGCTCCTCAAGTGGCTCAAAGAGAAAAGGAATTGAACGACAAAAGAGAAAAACAACGTGAAGTTTATTTGCAGTATAAGGATACAAGATATTTTGCACAAGAAAAGAAAACCTTGGATTTCCGTGGCAAAAAAATTGTCTCTCCATTAACTACTGTTGGTAATTTACCTTACCGTCGTTTGATGAAAACTTTAGGTGCAGATATCACTTACTCAGAGATGGCTTTAGCCGTACCTTTAATACAAGGTACTAACTCCGAGTGGGCTTTACCAAAAGCGCATGTATCCGAATATCCAGGATTTGGTGTTCAAATTGCATGTTCGAAAGCTTGGCAGGCCTCTAAAGCAGCTGAAGCTTTGGCTACTCAGTGTTCTAATATCAGTGAAATTAACTTGAATTCAGGTTGTCCGATTGATTTACTTTACAAACAAGGTTCAGGTAGTGCTCTCTTGGACAACGCTGCCCGTATGATCAGATGTTTGAATGCCATGAATTATGTTTCAAATGATATTCCAATATCTGTGAAAATCCGTACAGGTACAAAAGACTCCCATCCAATTGCAGACACTTTGGTTAAAAGATTAGTTTTCGAAACTGATGTCGCAGCAATCACTTTACATGGTAGATCAAGGCAACAAAGATATACTAAACTAGCTGATTGGGATTATGTTTCTAAAGTTGCTAACTCATTAAGAGATGCTGAAGCTGAATTTCAAGAAAGCACTCAAGGTAAAGAAGCTCGTGATCGTAAAACCAGAATTCAATTTGTTGGTAATGGTGATATTTACAATTTTGAAGATTGGAACAATATTTTACAAAATAATGAGAATATCGACTCTATTATGGTAGCTCGTGGTGCTTTGATTAAACCATGGATTTTTGAAGAAATAGATTCTCAACAATATATTGATAAATCTAGTACTGAAAGGCTTGAAATTCTAAAAGATTACGCCAGATTTGCAATGGATCACTGGGGTACTGATGAGTATGGTATTTCTCTATGTCGTAGATTTTTCTGTGAGTTTATGTCTTTTTTCCATCGTTATATTCCAATGGGTATTTGTGAAAGATTCCCAGTAAAATTAAATGAAAGACCACCTCAATGGAAAGGTAGAGATGATTTAGAAACATTACTAGGAGGTACCAATGCTCAGGACTGGATTAAAGTCAGTGAAATGTTTTTCGGTAAAGTTGATGATTCTTTTGCCTTTTTACCTAAACATAAAAGTAGTTCTTTTCCATCCGCATGAGGATTGACGAGAGCTTTTTTTGTAAAAATTGTACTCAATCATATATATTGTATATAAAGGAATTTAATAAGACTAACTTTTATTCAAGAGTTTGCAGAAGTTCATGTTAAAGCACTTTAATTATTGCCTCTCAGATATGTTATATAACATTTGCAACATTGTCTTAACTATTTTTACTTCACTATAAATTTCATTACTGCGGTATATTCTCGGAAATTTGATGTGAAAATTTAAAATCTGATGAGATGAGATGAGATGAGATTTGAATTAAATAAACCTGTTTTATGAATGTTATTAGGTTCTAACAGAACATTGTTCTAGCTTCAATAAAGGTACAAAAAAATTGAGTGTACTGAAATAATTTCACATTGCTTTTTTCATTACTTTCTGTTCAAATCATAGTTGATTTGTAATATTTTATCAAAGTGATACCTGAGCCATAGATTGTATTGAAAAAATGGCTCCTAAATCTTCATCAGCATCTGCTAAGAAAAAGTCTTCAACTGCCACTGGTGAGCCAGTGAAGGCTCCAAAATTCAAAATGCCATCGGAGTTTATTACAAGACCTCATCCTGGAATAACAAAAGAACAAGACATTGCAAATGCTATAGTTCACCCATCCGTTTTAAAAGAATTGGACATCGTAGCTGGATCTTTTTGCATTATTTCGAAACAAGGCATGAATGGAATAGCAGCCATTGCTAAAGCTGGGGATGAAAATTCTCATCCAAAAAATGTAATAATGTTATCGAAACAAATGCGTATGGTTTCCAATATATTATTAGGTGATCGTTTAGAGATAGCAAAAGCTGCTAAACAACCCTCATATACAATGAGTGCAACCATTGGTACATTGCAAGGTAAAGTTATTTCAGACAATGCATCAGAAAAGAAAGTTGAAAAGTTATTAACCAACTGTGGTCTGATCATGCCTGGTATGATTTTTGAAAAATTCCAATTGACTGATGATGAATTGGTTGATTTGGTAATTATCGAGACTGTTGATGATAACATGCCAAAAATTGAAGCAATTTCAATAAAAGATCAAGATCAACAAGATTTTGCAGATTATCTTTCTCCGCCATCAATTTTTAGTAAGGATTCCTCAAAAGTAATTTTTGGAAGCAGTACAAATGTGAACCAAAAATACCATTTACCACAACCTTTATCATATAATTTGGTTGGTGCTTTATCAAAAGAAATTGAGGTTTTAAAGAATGCTGTTGAGCTTCCTTTGACTCAGTCGCAAATTTTTGCAAACTTTGGTATCACACCACCAAGAGGTATTCTTTTACATGGCCCTCCTGGTACCGGTAAAACGATGTTATTAAAATGTGTTGCTAACAGCACTGATGCGCATGTATTGACTATTGATGGTCCATCCATCGTTTCTAAATATTTGGGGGACACAGAAAACTCATTAAGGGAGATTTTCAAAGAGGCTCAAAAATATCAACCTTCTATTATATTCATAGATGAGATCGACTCCATTGCACCAAGTAGATCAAACGATGATTCTGGAGAAGTAGAAAGTAGAGTTGTCGCTACTTTATTAACTCTTATGGATGGTATGAACGCATCTGGTAAAGTTGTTGTTGTTTCTGCAACTAATAGACCTAACTCAGTTGATGCAGCTCTAAGAAGACCAGGTAGATTTGATCAAGAAGTTGAAATTGGGATTCCAGATGTTGATGGTCGTGTAGATATCTTACAGAGACAATTTAGTAATATGTCGACTAGCCGTCATACTTTAACAAATGATGATATAAGTGATATAGCTTTTAAAACGCATGGCTATGTTGGTGCTGATTTATCTGCTTTATGCAGGGAATCTGTTATGAAAACCATCCAAAGAGCTTTGAAATCATCAGAAGAAATGGCCATAGAAAATGCAAAGGTTACAGCAAATGATGTTAAAGCAGCTATGTTAGAAATTAGGCCAAGTGCAATGAGAGAAATTTTCTTAGAAATGCCAAAAGTTTACTGGTCAGATATTGGAGGTCAAGAGGATCTAAAAAGAAAAATGAAGGAAATGATTCAATTGCCTCTTGAAGCTGCTGATACATTTGCTAGATTGGGTGTTTCTGCTCCTAAAGGTGTACTATTATATGGACCTCCAGGTTGTTCCAAGACTCTAACAGCAAAGGCTTTGGCAACCGAATCTGGTATAAACTTCTTAGCGGTCAAAGGTCCTGAAATTTTCAATAAATACGTAGGTGAATCAGAAAGGGCTATAAGAGAAATATTTAGAAAAGCTAGATCTGCTTCACCTAGTATCATTTTCTTTGACGAAATCGATGCCCTTTCCCCTGATAGAGACAGCGGCTCATCATCTTCTGCCGCTAGTCACGTCTTAACATCATTACTTAATGAAATAGATGGTGTTGAAGATTTGAAAGGTGTTGTTATTGTAGCAGCCACTAATAGGCCCGATGAAATAGATCCTGCATTATTAAGACCTGGTAGATTAGATAGACACATCTATGTTGCTCCACCAACATTTGATGCCAGACTTCAAATTCTGAAGAATAACACAAAACATTTCAAACTTGATGTCTCAGGTGTAGATCTTGAAGAATATGCAAGAAGAACAGAAGGATTTTCAGGTGCAGAAGTCGTATTATTATGCCAAGAAGCTGGATTGGCTGCTATTATGGAAAATCTAGAAACAAATCAAGTAGGAGAAGAGCACTTTGAACACGCTATGAAAGGTATTTCTAGGGGTATAACTCCTGAAATGCTCGAATATTATCAAGAATTTGCTTCTCGTTGTGGTACATCAATCTAAACTTTACAGATGACACTCAGCATATCATCGAAGCTAAAAAATAATAGTATTATTAAAGTCAGCATTTCTATAGATTAGAATTAACTAAATTTTATATATCCAAACGTTTTTCACACAGCATATATTTGTTTGTTGGTTTCACTGATGATAAGAATCTAAACTATAATATCTGTAGAGCACTTAGCTCTAACAACTGTTTTCTTATTTCATATTCGATTACATCTTGTCCTCTAAATTCTTTGTTTTATATCGATATCTTGTTAATCATTAAGAATGCTGCGAATGCCTTGAAATTTCAATGCGATGTTTCATGATCTAATTTTAAATAAAGGGCACTTGGAAAAATAACCAGTTCAGTAAATTTGATATATTCAAGTTAATTAATTTAGTCTGTAGTTGTTGTTAAAATCTCGTAAACTATAACAACTATAGTCAAACTATAAATAGTTTATATTCAGATCAGTTTATGTAAAATTTTCTGAGAAACAAACATATCAGAGTCACTCAAGGTTGTTTTTTTTTGTTAAAGATTAAGAGCTAAACTAGCACATTAATTTTGATATAATGAACGGAAATTGGAATACCAGATCTTTCTCTAAAATAGTTAAAAAAAGACTATATACAATTTTGAATGATTTTTCTTCTCAAAAGCAACTATTAGTGATAGGAGAGAACGTTCTTCCGTATTTAAATTCGTTATTAACATTTTCAGAATTGACGACAAACACCAAAGTAAAAAAAATTGTTACTATTAATAAAAACTTGGACAATGACATTTCAGATGTGCTGAAAGTTGAACCTTCTTTGAGTTTGGTCTTTTTGATCGATGTTAGGTTAGAATTGATTTTACCAAAAGAATTACAAGTATATCTAACCGCAAGCAAACATGAAGAAATTAATTTTGTATTCGTTTCGTGGGAAACCCAAAAAACTAACGACTTGCTATCAATTCAGGTAAATGAAGATATAAAAATTCACCACTTCATTGAAGCTCAGTTATTAGAAATTAAAACAGATCCTAAATATACACTCAAACCCTGGAATATTCTTCCTGTTCCACATATTGATGACAACTTGCTAAGTTGCGATATATTGAATAACAAAAAAAATGAAAGTCTGTATACACCAAAGTTACTATCAATGGAGAATGCAACCAGAAATATTTTGAAAGATAATATGATTAATGCGATTCAATCAGTGTTGAAGCAAACAAATACAACAATAACGCATTCAACAGCTTTTGGAAATTTATCTAACGAAGTTGTGGATACGTTGAAGCAACGTATTGAGTCAGAACGAACCATAGAAGATGAAATTGTTTTAGAGACTTGTTACACAGACAGCGATACCTTAATCGAGACTGATTTAGTAGTATTTGAAAGGTCAATTGATCCTTTGACACCATTGTTGACACAATTAACATACTCTGGTATAATTGACGAGCTATATAGCCTTAGATCAGATGGTAAAGTAGTTGAAAAAGATATAACACTAGATTACGTCAAGGACTCAACATGGCAAAATTTAAAGTTTTCTAATTTTGGAACTTTAGGACCAATGCTTAATAAACAGGCAAAAGAATTACAAAACCAGTATGATATGAGACATCAAGCAGAAACTGTTGGTGAAATAAAGAAATTTGTAGATTCTTTGGGATCACTGCAAGAACAGCAAAAATATTTAAAAAAGCATACTGAATTATCCTCAGAAATTTTAGAAGATGTGGAAAAAAATGAAGAGCTTGATTTCAAAAAAATCCTAGATTTGGAGCAAGATATTTTATTGAATAACATAGATCAATCGACCAGCTGCGAAATAATTTTAGAGATGCTATATGAAAACTCTGTTAATCGCAAGCATATTTTAAGATTACTTTGTACGATATCTCTTTGTTATAAAGGAATAAAAGATAGCTATTATGATATTATTAAAAAAGAGCTGATTGATACATTTGGCATTGAAATATGTTTTCTTTTGGAGAAATTATTTAAATTTGGATTATTCGTTAAAAAATCGCAAGCAAATATAGCAACCAAAAATTCGAAGGGTGTAGCTAATAATTTTGTTCCTGAACTATCTTGGGAAAAAGAATATAAAACTATCTCATCAAATTTTGATACATTCCCCGATGAAGGTAACAATTTTTCGAATGATGTCTCAGAACAAATATCTCAGTCGAGAGAAGCTACTTTTGCCTACTGTGGAATTGTTCCATTATTCTATAGAATGACACAGCTACTATATGATAGAACGTCATTGAGTAAATCTTATTCATCTCATCAACCATTTATGGTTTCACGGGTCCCAAATTTAGCCAAAACTGACGAGTTGCTAGAAAGTGTGTTTGGAACTTCAAACGTGGCAAAATCTGTAATTTGGAATCCTTCCCCCAAAGAGAGAGCGGCCAAATCAAATGAGAAACGATCAAAGAACTCAGAGTTCGATATTTTAGTTTTAGCTTTCATTGGGGGCATAACTTATTCAGAGATTGCAGTACTCAAGCACTTACAAGAAAATTTGAAATCTAAAGGTATACATAAAAGAATCATATTTATAACTGATAGTATTATAAACACTGAAAAGTATATAAATTGTTTAGATGTGTGAATAATTATCAATTGTATAGATTTTACAGATTGAAATTTAAAAATGGCCTGACTTTATCTCATTATCTCCTAGAAAATTTACTTAACACTTGTTGGGACGTTATACTTCTTCTATTACTTAAACTACCTAGTTGTCCCCGACTCAACTCTTTCCTGTTAAAATTACCGCTACTTTTCATATGGTTAATAATACCTTTCTTTATATCATCAGTTGGTGTTCGAGATGGTGCCACTGTAAATGTACTACTTCTTTTATTTATTCTTAATTTTTCCAAAGCAGCAGGAAGCTTGATCTTTTTATTCGTAACCGAGGTGTCAGTTGCCGACGTCTCTTGCTCTTTATTTAAATTATTATCAAAGATTGAACTGTTAATATTAACATTTTCTGTTGCTGAACTCCTAACAAAAGAATCCGATAATTGTGTGGATTCTGCCACTATATCTGGTGTCTTGGGAAAATTTGAATTACTCATAGTATTACGTTTTTTCAACTTTTTTAAGAATAACTCGTCTGGATTACTGTCGTCATCTAATGTAAGGTCAACTGTTGCAGGGGGGTTGCTATTAGTATTTATATTTCTTAGAAACCCATTAGATGTACCCAATATTAATGATGGCTGTCTAAAAGATTCTCTTGAGGTTGTATTCATGAAATTGGAATGATTTTTGTTGTTTTTTTTGGAACTATTTTTATGGTTTGTTAAAGAAAATTCATTTTCATTTTTTTTTTTAGCTAATTGCTCTTCCAAAAATTTAATTCTTTGTTTGTACTTTGGAATCATCTCCACTTCATTTTTAGTTTGATATAATATTTGCCTTTGCTTTGAACATGCAGCTTGTAGTTTGATAACATATTCTTGAAGATGTTTGCATTGGTTGACTAATCCCAAGGTCTGAAATTGCGACACATTATAAACTGTCTCTAGCAACTGATTGAATGGTTGAAAAAAGGATACAATATCAGGAGGCATACGTCTATTTTCCGACAACTCAATCACTGAAATATCCACTGCTTGACAAATTGAACAAGACTTAAAAGCATTATCCCAATGTTGTGAGCACAGTATATGAGCACATGAAGTCAATAATAGCGGATCTTCAGCAGAGTACCGTCTATAGCAGACACCACAATACACAAACCATTGATCAAACATTTACAATATCTTCAAATTAACAACAAAGTGTTCTGTGGTACTCTTGTATATATGTTTGGCACTATCTTGTGTGTTCTTTTAGATTATAAATCTTGTATCTGATCTTTTTTATAGTATATTGTTACTATCACTTTCGATCAAAAAAGTCGGCGGCTAAAAAGTGTAATAATTTATATAAAAAGCGTAAAGCCAAAACTACATATTAAAAGGAATATACAAACTCGTATGAACAATTGAGGTCTGAGATTATTAACATATAAGAACAATTCAGATTATTTACTGTTTTTTAAAATTAAAGTTTAGTTATGATCAATCGACGTATTTTCAGTTCTGCTGGAGCTCCTTTTCAAAACCAATGATTTCTTTATACTTTGGAAAATGGATATTCTTTATAGCAGCAATAACAATAGGAAATACGTCGAAAGATTTTGAGTGTAATGTATGAAATATCTTTTTAGACTATGAAGGTTATGTTCAAAGTCGTTTAAGTGATATTTAGTTTCATTATTGCTGGGTGCATGTTTCTTGCATTTCTTTTTCTAAAGATTTCAATTCAATATCATTAAAATCAAGTTTATCCAGATCTGGTAATGGAGAATTGTTACTAGTTGTCGAAGAGTCCCCTTTCAATGCCTTCATAAATTTACTAGACATTGGAGATTCACCGAGTTTCTCAAGTTCATCTAAGAAGTCGCTAACTTGTGATTTGTATTTTGAATCACTGAAATCTTCCTGTTCCAAAAGGGCAATCAAATTTTTTACAACTTCCATCTGTTTTTCATAAACTTCAATTTCTTCTTGTTTTAAAATTCTAGGATCGTTATCCTTGTCGGTTGGTTCAAAGTTATTATATTCTTTGAAGAACTCTTCATATTCTGCGTATAGATCTTTCATTGGTTGATATATTATTTCCTTATTTGACATCTCATTTAATAATTTCAAAATAGTATCATCAATATTACCATCCATACCGGAATCAGTCAATTCTGAAAACACTTTATTTAGCAGAGCATTTTGAATTACGTTGAGATCATTCATATTTTCTTCAGTAGCTTTTTTCTTCTCTTCTTTTATTTCATCATCTACGTTGTTTCCATTTTCTTTGATTTTATGTAACGTAGATTGAACGATATCTTTAAAATCTCCTGATTTAATATGGGAGGGTATTTTATTAGACATACGACTACTGGAACCATTCTCAGAAGTAAGCTCGGCTCCACCAGTTGAATTATTAAGCATTCCCATTAATTCTCTGAAATTCTCAACAACCTCTTCGTTAGCGTTGGCTGGATCATTCACCATCAAGTTATCAAATTCACTCTTCAATTGCTCAATTACATCGCTAACTTCATGATTGTCTTCGGTGGGACTTTCAAAAGAAGTACCATCTTTCTGTAACTTTACATGTTCATGCATAATTTCTTTAGCTGTTTCCGTATCATTTTTATTTATCTCATCATCTGTTGTGAATAGTTTTGTTGGATCTTCGTCAAGTAAATCATCTAAGTCATCAAAATTATCAGAGTCATGTTCTGTCATCTTGTCAAATTAATTTAGGTAGTGGGTGGTCTAACCTCCTGTATTTATATAACCCTGAAATCTACTAAACCAAACCTTATTGTATATTTGCAAGTTCCTAAAGTGTCTATGCCTTATATCAAATATATATAATGACTCTCTAGCTTGTTTATCTATTTAGTTTCATTTGATTATCGATTTAAGGTGATGTACCGATTTCGATCGTAACAGTTCCATTTTTGATATTTTTCAATAGATCGGATTTCAAGTATTAAACATGAAAGATAAAATTTAATGTTTCTAATTTGATAAAATACATTATGGAAAACACATATTTAACAAGGTTATGTCCTATTCATTATTCTTTTATTACATCAGTTTTGGTGGCAATTAGCTAAATTCAAAACCACTTGGTTATAATTGTGGTTGATAAAACAGAGGTTGAGAAAACAACAACATTGGTTTTGGAAGATATGAGTAGTCTTTGTCTGCAGCGTTTACAAGAAGAAAGAAAAAAATGGAGAAAAGACCATCCTTTTGGTTTTTTTGCCAAACCATTGAAGAAGGTTGATGGTAGTATGGACTTACAACGTTGGGAGGCAGGTATTCCAGGTAAGTCTGGAACTCTATGGGCCGACGCAGTTTACCCAATAACCATTGAATATCCTGATGAATATCCTTCAAAACCACCAAAAGTCAAATTTCCAGCAGGGTTTTATCACCCTAATATATACCCATCAGGCACTGTTTGCTTGAGTATTCTAAATGAAGACCAAGATTGGAGACCAGCAATTACTTTGAAGCAAATTGTTTTGGGTGTACAAGATTTATTAGATTCCCCAAATCCAAACTCACCTGCCCAAGAACCAGCCTGGAGAGCATTTTCCAAAAATAAAGAAGAATATGTGAAGAGAGTTGCATCTCAAGCTAAAGCTTATGCTAAATAAGGATAGTAATTCAAAAGAATCAACTACTGTATTTCGCTCGATCAACATTTTCATTGGAATTAACACAAGAATAGTTTTTTTTGGAACTATTAGTATTAAATATATGTATTTTCGTTTGCAATATAAGCAATACTTTCCCACATGAAATTCTTCAAGCAATTACAAATCATAAAGTATATAATGATCCGATTTATTTAACTGGTAAATTTTATTTTGTAACAATATATAACCAATAAAACTATAATCTAATTGAACAAATTAACGATTTACTTTTATTAATGTTATTTGATTTGTTTTTCAAGTATACAAATACACCCATAAAATTACATATATATTTATATACCGATATTTATGAACTGTGAATGCTAAGATCTTTCGGTTGCCTTATAATTAACAAAAGAAGACATGTTACTAAAAGCTTCAGTACATCTTTCCTTCAGTTGAGGATCCTTATTTTTGTCTACGAACTTGAATTGTGACTTCAAATTTGGTAGTATGTTCTCTTGTAATTTGGTCAAAAATCCTTGTTGCACAAAGACAGGTTCATCGTAATCAAATGCGGCGTCAGGGTATATCTCGAATATTATATTTGTTATTTCAACTAATAAAATAACTGGGGTTTCCTTAGATGCCAATTCAGACAAGAAAAATTTACCAATCATTTCGTTTAATGGTATTTGACCTTGGACAGTAGCCATACAGCCTAAAATACCACAACATCTTTGTTTTAATTCTAATACTTCTTCTACTTCGTTGTATTCAGTCGAAGAATTTTTGTATTCTCTGATAAGAGATTCGATAAAATCTATATTATTGAACAAATTTAATCTTGCTAAAATTTTTGTAGTAGTAATTGAATCTTTTAATGTAGCAGTTTTTAAAATTGCCCAAATAACACTAAATTTGCCCATCTTGACAGCTAAGTCTTCCTTTTGTTTCACTTCAAGACTAGTAATAAAATTCCATAATTGATCGAATTGATTATTTGGAAGCTCAAAAATGCTAACATGTAGAGTGATAAATAACCACAAAAGGTTATTCCATGCAATTAGAATACGTGAAGTAAACGAATCTGATAAAACTTGAAATATATGTGGCAAAGTGTTTATAAATATATTCGATAAGTCCTCGGACAGTTCAAAGTTGTTACTTTTGTCTTCATATAAAGTAGCCGTGATTTCAATTATTGCAGTAATCAAATCGATAGTAATTTCAATGCTTTGCAACCTCATCATGGCTAAATTACGCTTTTTAGTATAATCTCTAATTTTTGCCGCAATTGCAGCATCATCAGTTTTTATTAATTCATCTTCGTTATTCAATATCGTTAAATCTTGTTCAATTTCTTTTAAATCAATCGCATTAATGGATTCTAATAGGCGATTTACAATTTCAACAATTTGGTTGGCATTTATATTTACATCTAGAAATTGTAGATGGATACCTTGAGTCAAAACGCATGACAATTCATTAAAATGCTTTTTACCTTTGGATGTTCTGATCAACTCAGGCAATCCATTAATAAACTTACCTAAAACATCATTATTAGATATAGTTTCAATGAACTCAAAAGATTCGGAACTGAAATCATAGACTAAATCTAAAATCGTATTAAACAGATTTACTGGGAGTTTTTCAATACCAAAGTTCAAGATGTTGATCATTATTTGAAATAATTGAGCTAGTTTATCTTCACTAAGAATATCATCTAATATGATGTCGGAACCATTAGCTAAGGAAACGACCAATGACAACAAATTATCTAAGTAATCAAATAATAATCTTTTGGATTCAGCAGAAGAAGTAGAACTATCTGCATTTAATGACTCCAAAGACTGCTGAGCTTTACTAAACGCGTCTGTGATACTGATCCAAATGTTAGATCTCCAAAGATGAGTTGCAACGTCGTATCCCTCTTCTAAGACTAAATTCCTCAATAATCCAAATGCTTCAACAATGATATCTGTATTCGAGTCATTTAATAGTCTTGTAACAATTATATGAACTAATTTCTCTTTTAGTAATAATTTTCTCATGCAGGGATCTTCAGCCAAAACTGTAATTGAAGATAGTGCCATCGACCTATCATTTGGTATAGCTGATTGTAAATTTTTCAGTAAAGGTTGAATTTTTTTGGTGACAGTATTGCTATCCTTCTTATTATTCGACTTTGACCCAGCATTAGCAACGGCACCATTTCTCAATGGGTTCAAACGGTTAGGTGTAGTTCTTGATCTTTTTTTGGACTTTCCCATTTTGTATATTTATTCTACTTCTCTGCAAGCTCTCGTCAAGTCTTTTTTAATGTGGATGAAAGTTTCTCAAAATATTTATGGTATGAAGTTATAAGTCAAATTGCTTGATTTAGTCATCATCTTCAAGATAGAACTGTTAGAGAAGAAATAAATACACAAGAGATGAGATGAGATGAGATGGTGGAAAGCCTTAGCAAAAAAATTTCAAACATATCGTATAGCATGACAAATCAATCTTGGCTATCTTACCACAAGCATTCAAATTCTAGTGTGCCAGCCAAATGATTTTTAGCAGCCTCTTCAAGCTTCAGTAGAGGGGTTCCTTGGATACAGAATTCAAGACCTGAAACAGTTGGCGTAACGAATCCAACATGAGAGCGGAAAACTCGACCTTGAGTTCTCCTATACAATTTACAAATAAATACAAAAGACTACAGTAACTAATATAAAATAAATGTAGACTATCAGACGACATCCCAAGTTCATCACTGAAAGTTTCAAATTTTCCTGTAGAAACTATCAATACACAAACAACGGACTTCCTATCCTGTCCAAATAAAATCGATCTAGGAAAGTAGTGTTCAGTTATATCTGAATCACTGGCAATTGGCTACTGTTAGAAGACAGGTAAGCAAACTGTGGCATTCTCTCCAGTAAAAATAAATTTTTTGATTCGGTCTTTTTAAAATTTATCAAAAGATAAAACACAATTTAACTCGAAATACGATATAACAGATATATAAATATTAATTTAAATTATTCTTCAAACTAATGTCCTTTATATACCAAAAATTTTTCACAGATGAGCAATTCCATCCTGGCGAAATGAACATGAACAGGTTTGGAACGGGTAACCAAATGTCTCTTCTGATGAGTTTAGTAGGGTTGATGGGATGAATAAAGTAGTTATATCCATGTATATAACAAGAATACTGTTCAGAATATAACTAAATGGCCTCTCTGTCATGAAACTTATGACATTAATATCAATGAGTCTGCAAATGACAGCATGTTGACAGCAAACTGTTAGCACTTCACCAGCATGAGTGCAATGGACAGTTGAATCTAAGGACCACATAATACTAGTGATAATGGCTTTTTTATTTATTAGATTATGCCTAGATAAAAATTATATATATTGATATCTACAAAGATAAACCAACAATTATTTAATCTTTTTATAATCAATTTTGTTATTCAACTTTATAACATACAGAGAGAAAAAAAATATTGTAAGGAATAATTTTCAAAACAAGATTTGTTTATCTGTATTTGTTGAAACCGATGTCGTTAGCTCTTTCTCTGAAACATTGACGACAGATGTTTAAACCATACTTTCTGATTAAACCAGTGTGAGAAGAACAAACTCTACATTGACGGGAACCTTTACCGTATCTTCTTGGGTGAGAGAACCAAACGTTTTCGTGAGCCATTTTTATCTGTAATATGATGTTTGCTATTGAATGAGTTTCCTTTTCTTTAATCACTTAAAACAACATTAAGATAAGAGAGAAAAACAGATTTCAAAGAATTAATAAAATGTTAGTAAATTAGTCTATGAGAAATTGTAATGTAGACAGGGTTCATGCTCATATCTATGCACTTTTGTTTTTGTAATGTAATGGTATTTTAGTTATGCTAAAAGTTATTAGCTCAAAGTATTGATGCCAGGCAGAAGTTTTCTAGAATGAAAAAAAAATAATTAATGAATTATCAAAAGGGGAGAGTATCATAACATAAAACCGACTTCCTTTTCCATAATAAATCCAATATTTTCCACCTTCATCACTTACGCTAAAAAGTTGATCATATATTTCAGTATAATTGATATAATGAACAAAATACGATTATCTTGGGATGGAATTGTCATACCTATGAACCCACCATTTCATTACTTATTATTTCAACTACTATCGTATTATCTATGCATAAGTTCCATCCAACTATTCACACTAAGTAAGACCATGTGCTTCATATTTCTCTTCTCCTTTCTGGACATAAAACAATTCAATACCTTTGGGTATCTATATGGCATAATCCTGTCAAAAGTAAAACAAATTTTTCAATTTAATACGTACGTTATTTGTAAATTATGGTTATGCTTATCTTTGTAATTTGAAACAACAATAACAAAGAAATCAAATTAAAGATAAGAATAGCTTTTATATATAAATATCTAGATACCAATCTTGAAATATCAAATATATGAATCAACAAGTATATCAATTCAACATAATTAACAAAAAATTACAAAAAAAGATTAGTTTGATGGAGAGAACATAAGATAAGTTTTCACAGTATCATAAAAGTTGAATAAAATGATGAACACTATTAAATTAAAACGTGAAAGGTCATTGAATGTACTGTAAAGATACAATATCAAATTGAGAGACTGCATGAAGCCACATAGAAAATTGTATATTGACCATGGACATTCAATATCGAGATGAGGTTATCCACATAGTTAACAAAGAGCTGAACATTGATGAAAAATCCCAAAAGAAAGTACAGATGAAAGCCATTGATGAAAAAGTTGTGCGTCGCTTTATTTTTTTTTTAGTTTCGTTTTTTGTGTTTTTGGCTTCTGTGATTTCATGAGCAATCCCGCGCGGATGTGCCGATTAATTGCTGTGATCTCTTGAATATACAGGGTGCTCACAGAGCTGGGAAAAACTGAAAAAAATTTATGAAAATTTGCAAAAAAAAAGAGCAAACCAACACCCAGACACAACAAGAATACAAAGATGTGTGGGTGGTGCAGTCACAGATTTGGCGTGTGTAGGGTTTATTGGGCAGGGCTCAGATACATAGGGCGCAAGGCGTTTTATAATAGTTTCTCATAGTTAAGGATTTTTGGTGATGCTTAGGGCTCAGAAAACTGCTTCCGAGACTAGTGACATTTGAAAAGGTGAAAAAAAATTTTCTGTTCCCAAATTCAATACCCATATATACACTAACTATAGTGATTGAGCCAAATAAACGTTACAACCTCATCTCATCTCATCTCATCTCATCGTATCTAAATTAATCTTATTCTATTTTATGGAACTTTATTTGAGTCTTATAGATTTGAATGCCTCTTCTTCATTGCAGTATATAGGTTTGCTTATTGTTTTTGATTTAGTGGTGCGATTTAAGAAACCAGCAAAAACCATTTTCGATACATCAGTTTCTATTGCGTTATGGCTGGTCATTCACACAGATCTTCTGTTAAAAATGGTCATAAAACTTTCAAGTCAAAACATGCTTCAAAAGGTGCTTTGAAAAGATTGTATAAAGGTAAAGTGGAAAAAGCTGTTAACAATGGTAAGACCCTCAAGACGATTACTAAATTTCAAAGAAAAAATACTGCTAAACAGTTAAGAAATAAAAAAATACTGTCTACTTTAGAAATCAGAAAATTATTTGAAGGTAGAAATGGTGCTGAAAAAATCATTACGGTCATACCTTTAACTGAAGATATTAGTACCAATGATATTGTTTCAAAATTGTTAAAAGGTGATGATATTGATATACCTAAGAATGCTGATGTTCCGTTAGTTAATAATGTTTTCATTAAGAAGTTCAAAACGAATTTAAAGATAATTGTTCCTGATATGTCTGATTTCATGAATATTCTGGACTCTGCCAAAATAGCTGATTTTGTTGTATTCGGTTTAAGTGGTACTTCAGAAGTTGATCAAGAATTCGGTGAACAAGTGATTAGAGCATTAGAATTGCAAGGTATCTCATCATATATTGGTGTTGTGTCAAATTTATCAAAAGTTCATCCAAAGGAAAAGTTTCAATTAGATGTTAAACAATCTTTAGAAAGTTATTTCAAGCATTTTTTCCCAAACGAAGATCATATTTTCAATTTGGAAAAAAGTTCGGAAGCTCTAAATGCTTTGAGATTTTTATGTCAAAAATATCCTCGTCAAGTAACTTGGAGGGATAACAGAGGTTATCTTGTAGCAAATACAGTAGATGTCGTAGAAAATACTTCGGCTCAAAATTCAGAATATTGTAATTTAGTGATCGATGGTACTGTCCGTGGTGTGGGTTTCCACACTGACAATTTAGTACATATTCCAGGATTGGGCGATTTCCAAGTAAATGGTATAGAAAGAATTTCTAAGTCAGCTAGAGATCAAAATGGCCATGTTAAGAAATTAGACGAGATTAAATCCTTGGATGCAGAATTGAACAACAAGTTTGAGGCTAACAAAGATACAAGAGAATCATTGGATGAGTTTGCACCAGAAGATTATGAAGTTGAACAATGGTCAGATTATGATGATGAAGATTTTGAATATGGAAACCTAACTGCTGCCAGATATGATGACCATGGGTTTTTACCTGGCAGGGAAACTGCTTCAAAAAAGGTAAGAATTCCTAAAGGTACTTCTGAATATCAAGCAAAATGGTATCTAGATGATGTTATTGAAGTTGCTGATGAAGAAGAATTAGAAGAAGAAATTTTGGAGGAAGACTTTGCTGGCGAGCCAATTAATGAATATGAAAATGATATGCACATGGATATTGAAGAATCTAATGAGAAAAGTGTTCACTTCTCCACCACTGATGCTCAAACAGAAGCAGATGATGATATGTTCGTTGATTTATCGCCAGAAGAAGAAGAACGTCAATGGCGTGAATTTAAAGAACAAGAATCTGACGATCGCGACTTCCCTGATGAAATTGAATTAGTTCCAACCGAATCTGCTATTGAAAGGTTGAAAAGATATCGTGGTTTGAAGAATTTACATAGTTGCGTTTGGAATTATGATGAAAAAGATCCATATGCTCCTGCAGAATGGAAGCGTATTTTAAGAATTGGAGATTATAAAAATATTAGAAATAGACTGCTGAAAAAAGCCAAAAATGAGGCCCAGGTGATTGCTGGTGATCGTGTTAAACTTTACATCCAGTTTCCAAAATTTTTACTTGAAAAGTTGGGTGATCCATCTCAAGTTCTTTTGGTTATTTATGGTTTGCTGCCTCATGAACATAAAAATGCGATGGTTAACTTTTCAATTCAAAGATGGGAAGAATACGAAGAGCCTGTTCCATCTGGAGAACCACTTGTGGTACAATATGGTGTTAGGAGATACACTATTCAACCATTATTCTCTTCTGCATCAAATACTCCAAATAATGTTCATAAATATGAAAGATTCTTGCATCATGATACTGTTTCTATTGCAACATGCATTGCTCCAGTTGATTTCACACAATCACCCGCCATATTTTTTAAGCCTTCTAGTACAGACCGTAAAGGTCTGGAATTGGTAGGTCAAGGTACATTTTTGAATGCTGATCACACTAGAATCTTAGCAAAGAGGGCTGTATTGACCGGTCAACCTTTCAGATTCCATAAAAGTGTCATTACTGTTCGTTACATGTTCTTCAACCCAGAAGACGTCGAATGGTTCAAATCTATCCCATTATTTACAAAATCTGGGAGATCAGGTTTCATTAAAGAAAGTTTGGGTACTCATGGTTATTTCAAAGCTTCATTCGATGCTAAACTTTCTGCACAAGATGTTATTGGTATGGCCCTATTCAAACGTATGTGGCCAACTACTTCAATTCCATGGTTCAACCAAGATTAGTTGATGAGTCAATCCCATATACGCCTTCCACATTAAAGAATTAACATTTTCACTATAATATCTAACATAATGTCATTCAAATGTCAAACTTTTTACATAAATCTGTATATTAAGCATAATCTAAACAATATTTAATAACTTCCACCAAGGTTCTGATTCGCATGTTGGAGACTGTACCATGAATTATAAAATGTGAATACTCACAAACACGGCTAATACATTTATTATCACGTGACTTTCGTGAACAAAATCTTCACCTCATCAAATTTTTTTATCATTAATTCGATGAGCTAATGTTAATTGAATTTTGAAATTGAGAATAAGCTCAACAATTAAGTTAACTTGATCATTTGAAACAGTTTTATTGAACTTCAAGAATTGGTTTAATTTGTGTTGAACTTTTCAAACTTTTTTTCTGTTTCCGATTCAAAAGTATTACAACAAGTAATACTCATTTGTTCAATTTCAATAGCACTTAGAAAACCTGAACGGACATTAAAAAAATCATAACATCCTTGATTCAAACATGCGTAATTTGATTACATTAAACCATGGTAGATTCAAACCTTTATCGTTGGATGATGATGAGTTTGGTGTGCCATTAGAAGTTGTTGATTGTGTTTTCGATACTTTGACAGATAGTATAACATGTTTGTTGGGAAACAAAGAAATTGGTAAATATGAAGTTCAACAGTCAATGAAGGACGGTTCAAAAAATGTTTTGGTATCTTGTACATTTGAAAATTTTAATGATACCGTACTATCTTTCATACATTTTGCTGATACAAACCAGTTGGTTTTTGTTTTTGGTAGTGGTGATATAATATTATGTACTTACGACTGTGAAACTTTTGATCCATCTCTTACTATGATTGAAATTGTAGGATCGATTGATAATGGTATCAAAGCTGCTGAATGGTCATATGACGAAGAGACATTAGCATTAGTTACAGCTGATTGCAATGTAGTTTTATTATCAAAATTATTTGAACCTATTTCAGAAACAGCTCTAAATGTTGAAGACTTGAAGATTTCAAAGCATGTAGATGTTGGCTGGGGTAAAAAAGAGACACAATTCAGAGGTGTCGGTACTCGTGAAATGGAAAGAAGAGCTTTAGAAAGTTTAAAAGCATCTGGGTTGGTTGGTAATGAATTAAGAGATCCAACTATGCCTTATCTAGTTGATTCGGGTGTTACCACTGAACATGATAATGGGACTGTGTCCATTTCATGGAGAGGAGATTGCGAATATTTTGTGGTCTCAGTTTTAGAAACCGTTGCAGATCCAGATGATGACACACTAACAATTGATAGAAGAGTTTTAAGAGTTTTTACAAGGGAAGGTGTTTTAGATAGTGCCTCTGAGCCTGTAACTGGACAAGAACACAGTTTAAGTTGGAATCCTCAAGGATCACTTATAGCGTCCATCCAACGTAAGACTCACATACCAGGAGAAGAATCATTAGATCTAATATTTTTTGAAAGAAATGGTTTAAGACATGGTGAATTTGATACCCGTTTGAATCTAGAAGAAGACGTACTTGATTTATGCTGGAACAACAATTCAGAGGTTTTGACAATTGTTTTGAAAGATAGAATTCAATTATGGACAACAAAGAATTACCATTGGTTTTTGAAACAAGAGTTATATACCGATGGAGTTCCATTTGCAAAATGGCACCCAGAGAAAGATTTGACTCTGATGTATGTGTCAAATGGTTTCGTCAATATAGTAGATTTTGCTTATAAAATGATTCAAGGTCCAACTTTTGCTCCATTCGACTATGGTACTTCAGTGGTTATTGATGGAACAACTGTTAATATTACACCTTTGGCAATCGCTAACGTGCCACCACCAATTTACTTTAGGGATTTTGATACTCCAAAGAATGTCATAGATGCGGCTGTAAATTTATCAAATGAAGTATATGCTGCATTAAACTCGGATGCTTTAATTTTAGCTTCTATAAATAGCATCGAAGAATTGAGAGAAGGCAAACACCCTGAAGTTAAATGTGCTATTCCTAAAACAGATTTTGCCAATGAAAAAGACACAGTTAGACAAGTCGCATTCATAGGAAATTCTATTGTAGCTGTTTTATATGACTCAGAAAACCTCTCCAAAATTTGTATTATTGACTTACAAGATATACAGAACCCATATATCCAGAATAACATTGAGACCTTCAATAAAGTTTTATTATTAAGAAGCTCATTTGAATATAATAATTTAGTATACCAATTGCGCGATGGTACTGTACATAAATTAGATGCTGAATGTCAAGTAGAACAGATTGCACAATTTCCACAGATTGTTCGTGATTTTAGAGTCAAGCGTGTACATAACACAATACAAAACTCTATTGATGAATGGAACTCCACAAGTTCTGCAATTGTGGCATTCGGTTTGACAAGTAATGGTAAACTATTCGCAAATGATATTCAACTATCATCCTCAGTTACATCTATGGAGATAACCGACACTATGTTACTATTTACTTCTGCACACCACCATTTGCAATTTGTTCACTTGAATAGCACAGATTTCAAACCAGTTCCAGTTGCTAATAGTTCGGTAGAAGACGAAAGAATACGTTCGATTGAAAGGGGTTCAATCTTAGTCAATGTAATGCCTTCTAAATCTGCTGTAGTTTTACAAGCATCCCGTGGTAATTTAGAAACTATTTACCCAAGAATAATGGTTTTATCTGAAGTGCGTAAATATATTCTAGCAAAGAAGTATATGGAAGCATTTATGATTTGTCGTACACATAGAATCCACCTAGATATATTACATGATTATGCACCTGATTTGTTTTACGAGAATCTGGAACTATTTATAAATCAAATTCAAAAAGTTAGCTACTTAGATTTATTCATCTCATGTCTATTAGAAGAAGATGTTACAGAAACAAAATACAAGGAAACTTTAACTTCAGATATAGACGAAGCATTCAAACTCGCACCTCCACCTTTAACTGAAATGCAACAATATATTAACAAAAAGACTTTCGATTCTTCAAAATCAAAAGTGAATAAAATTTGTGAAGCCATACTAGAGGTATTTTTGAGTAAACCTGAATACAAAAAGAAATATCTGCAATCTATCTTAACTGCATATGCATCTGAAAAACCTCAAAAACTTTCTGATGCTCTGACATTGATCTCCACTTTAGAAGATTCTGCAGAGCAAGATAACAGTATAACGTACCTATGTTTCTTACAAGATGTTAATCTAGTTTATAAAACTGCATTATCACTTTATGATGTTAAATTGTCTCTAAATGTTGCTCAAAAATCACAAATGGACCCTCGTGAATATTTACCATTTTTACAAACATTAAATGAATCAGAACCTATAAAAAGAAAATTTTTGATTGACGATTACCTTAAGAATTATGAAAAGGCTTTGAGTCATTTAATTGAAGGGGAAAAACTTCAAAACAATGTTTCTGATATTATTATTTCATATGTCCAGGAGCATGATTTATATAAACACGCATTATCATTGTATAAGTATGATGCCTCAAAACAAAACTACATTTATGAAGCTTTTGCCAACTTTTTATTATCACAACAAGAATATTCTGAAGCTGGTATAATTTTTGAAATGTTAGAAAAGTATGAAGAAGCTCTGAACTCATTCACATTAGCAAAGAGGTGGAAGGAAGCTCTTTCCATCATTTTATCTAACTTCCCAGAGCGCTTGAATTCAATTGCCGACGACTTAATTATAAGTTTAACTTTTGAGCACAAATACTCAGATGTTGCTGAAATTCAATTACATTTCTTAAACCATATTGAAGACGCAATGGAAAACTATTGTAAATCTTACGATTATGATACCGCCATGTTGGTTGCCATAAAATATAATCGTGAAAAATTGATTGAAACTATTGTTGATACAGGTTTAGGTGAAGGTTTTGCTGTAGTTGCTGAATTGTTGGCAGATTGTAAAGGCCAAGTCAATTCTCAGTTGAAAAGATTGAGAGAGTTGAGAGCGAAAAAAGAAGAAGATCCTTATGCATTTTATGGTCAAGAAACTGAACAGGCTGACGATGTTTCCATTGCTCCCTCTGAAACTTCAACAAAAGAGTCTTTTTTTACAAGGTATACTGGTAAAACAAGTGGTACCGCCAAAACTGGTGCCTCAAGACGCTCATCAAAGAATAGACGTCGTGAAGAACGTAAACGTGCTCGTGGTAAGAAAGGTACTATTTATGAAGAAGAATATCTGGTTAAATCCATTGGCAGACTAATTGAAAGGCTAGAACAAACAAAATCAGATGCAATCAAGTTAGTTGATGCATTGTGCAGAAGAAATATGAGAGAGCAAGCATATCAAATTCAGAAAAATTTTGTTGAAGTTTATAGTTTATTAAAAAAACACCTTGTTGAAATATACACCATTAGTGAAAAAGATAGGGAAAGGTTCGATGATAATGGTGCAGTTTATTATTTACCAGAAATACCAATTCCAGAAATTAAGGATTTCCCGCTCAACAAAGTTGTCGATTACTGAGTTCCCAACACATCTTATTTATATAATATAATTATTTATTCTGCAACATTTGTTTAATATATGTATCACAATATTTATATATTAGATTTCAAATAAGTTCCTCCTTTTCTAGCCCAGGATTTTTTTCTCATCTGTGATTTAAATTATTAAAATAATAATATTAAGCATGATTCACTTCTTTGTATAATAATTTGTTTCTACTTTAATCTCATAATCTTCCATTATATTTTGAAAGTTCAAAAAAGCTTTTTTCATTGCATATGTTACTACAACTTTTTTTGACCTGCTGTATGCCTCTGCTTTAGAATGCATCGTGCTCACCCTTCTGTAATACTGCTTTGAATTTGTTCCATCCTTCAATGTCACAACAACGTTAGCTTCACTTGGAACAGAATAAAGTACCTTATATTTGGAGGTTGGGTCATTGTTGGGCACTTCAAGACATTCCGATGAGTTAACGTCAAAAACGTCCATTTTCCAACCGTCATATCCAAAACAATCGTTGGCATATTGTATAATCAAATGCGATGGAACTAATTGAGCCAATTCAAATCGATTCAGAATACCACTATTATGAAATTTATAAGTATATTTTTCAATCTTTGTTCTGAATTTATTAATTCTCCTAATAGACCATTCACTAGCAGGTCTTCCATCCCAATCTTCTATTACATTGAAATCTTTAATATCAATCCCTGGACCTGCAGAGAAAACTGTATTCTGGTAGTCAACTTTATTTGCGTTATAGGAACTCATTGTTTGTAAATGAATTCCCTAAAAAGCTATATGCTTTTAACTTATGCTAACCTCTGCCCAACAAAATAAAAGGAAGCACTTAAATAAAAAACCTGGCACAAAACTTTCACTTGTGAAGCATGTCATGAATTAATCAACCGTTATTTCCATCTGCTATAAATAAATACCTTGTCTCATTAACTTCTCTTGAGCTTAGATATATTCTTACTTTCAATCAATCTCATCGCAACATTTCATATATTGACATGTTTTTTTATGAACTTACCCAGCCGGCCGCGTTCGATCGAAACGAAGATATTTAGAACTTTGTTTTGCTTACGTTTAAGAAAGCATCAGTATTCGATCTTTCAAGGTCCTCTCTTTGCACAACAGTTTTGAAAAGAGTTCAAATCGAGCTTGGAATAGGTTAGCAAAAAACGTTTATCTTACCAAAGATTATTGGTGGTCTTAGATTGTTAAAGATTTTCTAGTCAATTGAATCTGATCGAAGATTAATCTATGGATTGTGAATATTGAAAAGAATTAAAAAAACAGTAGTATACCTGATTAGCAATCGTTTTACAAAATGGATATTATCCAAGGAATTATACAACCTCCAAGGGTACAATCCGCTGAAGAAACGATTCCGACTCTTTGCGATCGTTTAGCTAATTCGACTTTGATTAGCGATAGAAGATCAGCTATTTTAGGCATAAAAGCGTTTAGTCGTCAATATAGAGAGACGGTAATTGCATCTGGGTTAAAACCATTACTGTTAACATTACAACGTGATTCAGTAGATGATGATATTGTGAAAGCTGTACTAGAAACATTGTTGATTCTGTTTATAAGGGGTGATGGAGATGAGGATTTAACACGTCAATGGATATCTCAACAATCGCGTATTCAAAATGGTAAATATCCATCTCCATTACTTATGAGAAGTGAAAATCAACAAGCCGATCAATTTTCATTGTGGATTGCAGACGCTTTAACACAGACTGATGAAATCATTCATTTAATTATAGAATTGATGGACAATTCTAATTTTCATATAAGGTTATATACAATTCAAATATTGGAAGCTGTAATTGCAACAAGACCAACCAGGGCTCGTAATGCTATTACTACACTACCAACTAGCATATCAACTATTGCATCGTTATTGGATGATCCAAATGAGCCAGTGAGAGATGAAGCTATTTTATTGTTGATGACTGTGGTTAATGACTCTCCACACGTACAAAAGGTAGTAGCATTTGAAAATATTTTTGAAAAACTATTTTCAATCATTAATGAAGAAGGTGGACTTCGTGGATCTTTGGTTGTAAATGACTGTTTGTCTCTAATCATAAACATTCTGAAATATAATACTTCAAATCAGACATTATTTCTAGAGACAGGCCATTTATCCAAACTTGTCTACCTTCTGAATGAACCAATATCTGGAAATGAGGAGTTTTTTTGGAATGAGCAAAGAATTGTAAATATTATTTCAGCTTTGGACATTGTGTCTTTAACCGTCGAACCTGGTATTTCTACTACAAGAAAACATCAAGATTCACTGTTAGATGGAAATGTTTTGATGGTTGTCTTACGTTTAATTTTTCACCATAACACTCCAAAAGAAGTGAGGTCAATCTCTTTGTTAACAGCAGCTGATATGATCAGAGGTAATGAAATAGCCCAAAATGAATTTAGAAAAATCGATGTACCTTATATTGATCCTAGTTTACCCAACGTATCAAAACCCAAAGAAATGATTTTGATACCAGTTGTCTCTTCTTTAGTAAATTGGGCGTTGTATGCTAACTCAGTTCATACATTTTCCATCAGAGGAGCTGCTGTAGATTTATTAAAAGCTTACTTTCATGGAAATACAGAATCACAAAAGTTATTTTTACAAGAGCAGCTGAAATTGTATAAAGGAGAAGGTATCAGTGATGAAGACATCGAAAACTCTTCAATTAAATATAGCGTATTCGAAACCATTTTTGATTATGATCCTGAGCTTAAGTTAAATCCCTATAAACTTTTTTTTTCAACAGACATTATTATGTATTTTATTCAAGAAGAGAACCCATCACATTTGCTTCATAGAGAACTGATTATTGAATCTATTTCCACAAATGAAACTGATGATGACATTGATATTCTGAATCCAATTCAAACTCTATGTGAGTTATTAATTACAAGTTTACATGAAGATGATATTCGTATTCCAATATTTTACACTTGTCTTTTAATTGTTTGGCTTTATTCTGATTTTAGAGCTACTAATGAGTTTTTATCAAATAAGCCAAATTTGCAATCAATTCTGTCATTCTCATATCAATTACAAGGTGACGACATTACAATCAAATGTTTGGTTACGATGTTACTTGGTATATCATACGAATTCTCACAAAAAGATTCACCATTCCCAAGAGCGGATTATCATGCATTTATCACAAAAACTATGGGTGCAGATAATTACGCATCTAGAATAAAACAATTCAAGGAGGATTCTTTGTTTGCTAAATCTCAAAAAGACATAGATTTTTTCAAGCCTGATTTTGATGAAACAGGTTTACCAGAAGTGTATTTTAACTCTTGTTTTACTGAATTGTTTCAGAGCAACTTTTCAAGAATCAAATCAGCTTTATCTCATGATCCTGATGAGGAACCCATCTCAACTTTATCTTTTGAAAAGTTTGAAGAACTTCAAACAGAGTGCACCAAGTTGAAAGATTCTTTAAGCACTTTGAAAGAAGATTCTTCAGGAAAAATACAAAATCTTGAATCAAAATTGGAAAGTCTAGAAGCCGATTATAGTATCGTTTATAACAAACACAACACTTTAACTGAGGAAAAATTAACTATACAAGAAGATTATAATAGAGTTGACAAAGAATTGAAGTTATTATCAAAAAAGTTGGAATCTGTCTTCAAAGAAAAAGACTTGCTTGATTCAGAGCGCTCCAAAATAGAATCCAATTACTTTACTGTTGCTGAAGAACTTGAGGAAAAGAAAAAAGTACTTGATGATTTGGGTAAAGAATTAAGGACGACACAAGAAGAGAAGGAAAAGGCGCAAACTGGTATAAATAAAATGAATAATGAACTTCGTAATTTAACAACTTCATTAGACACAATGAAAGAAGAAAAAGGAAGGCTTCAAAACGAAGTAAATCATCATAAAATTGAACTTGAAAACAAAGAAAATGATATTTTAGCCAAGATTCAGGAAAAAGACAATGAAATTGAAAACCTCACAAGCACTATCAACGAAAAAGAAATGGAAATAGAGAATGCAACTGAAAGTTTGAATAAAGTTGAAAATGAACTGAAGGAATATAAATCCAAATTTCAAAGCCACGATGCCTTAGTTCCCAAATTGACTGAAAAACTGAAAAGTTTGGCAGCAAGTTATAAGGAACTCTTGTCTGAACGTGATGATTTGAAAAACAAGTTGGAAACTGAGAGTCGATCCTCTACAACAGAACTTGCAGACATCAAGTCCAAATTAGAAGAAATCAAAAACAAGAACTCTGAATTAGAAGAGGAAAAGAAAGTTCTTAAAAAGAAAACTTCCATCTTAGAAGTCAAAATAGAGGAATTGAAAAGCACTCATTTAAAAGAGCAAAAAACCCTGGAAGATTCCAAGGAAGAACTAGAAGAGTTGGTACTTAATATAAACGAGCAAGTTGAAGAATTGGAACTGTCCAAATCAGAAAATTACAAAAAAATTATAGAATTAGAATCTCAAATAAAATCTTTTGATACTCAACTTATTGAGTACAAAACCAATTTAGATACTGCAAATAAAGTCATATCTGAGACACAGAATTTATTAAATGAAGCTAATTCAGAAATTGATATCTTGAAGGAGGAAAACGAATTGACATTAGAAAAGTTATCAGCTAAAAGTAACTTAGCAGATAGTTTAAAGACTCAGTTATCTGATTTAGAATCAAAAAGTGCTAAAATATTAAAAGAAAAGACAATTTTGGAAAGCCAATTAACGACTACAAAGGAAGAGTTGAATGATTTGAAAAATTCTTTAGAAGATACAAAAACTAAGATGGTTGCACTTGAGGAAACTAGTGGGTCTCTTGAATTGTCAAAGACTGAAAATGAACTTCAAATAAAAGAATTATTTGAAATAATCGAAAAAACAAAAAAGTGTTGTTCGAATCTTGAATCTGAGAAAAATGAACTGGTAGAACAAGTCAATTCACAAAGTAATACAATTGATAACAAAAACGTAGAGCTACAGGATCTTCAATCGAAATTAGATTCCATTACAATTGAAAAAGGGAAACTTGAAGAAGCTTTAGCTACATGTGAGTCAAAGTTGAAAAACCTAGAAAAAATCAGCGAAGAAAATAACATTTTATCCAAAAATGTTTTAGATGAAAAAACATTGTTGATAGAAACATCTCAAAAGGACAAAATTAAAATAGATACATTGAACCAAGATTTGAAAAAAATCGAAGAAGAACATAATAAACTAAAACTTGATTTAGAAGAAAATTTGAAAATACGTTCCGAACTTGAAAATTCCATCACAGCATTAAATAAAAGAAATGAACATTTAGAACTTGAGATAAAAGATTCAAAATTAAAATACGATAGTTTGAAAGAAGAGTTCGAAGAAAACTTAGTGAGGAACGAATCCATTATTGCTGAGAAAGACACTTTAAAAGATGAGTTAGCTGTATTGAATGATCAAATCGAAACTTTACAAACAGCTGTAAATGAAAAAGATATTGAAATTTCTAGAATGCAAACTCAACTTATCAAATTAGAAGAAGACACCGCTAAAAGTGATTCTAAATATATTGAAACAATAAAAGAACTTGAATTGAAATTATCAGAAAAAGAAAAAAGTGAAATTGATTCTAATGAATCCAATGAAAGATTAATTAGGGAACTAGAAAAAAATATTGAAGAACTAAAATCGAAACACTCTGAAATTTTGACCAATTCAAATAAAGAAATAGATGAGCTAAAAGCCAAATTAGATGAGTTAGAATCCGAAAAGAATCAGATCCAAGATGAATTGTCCAATAACATAAATAAGTTAAACTCTGAAATTGCCAATTTAAAAGAGGAAAAGATTGTATTATCTGAAAAAATGACTGCAGATTCCAGTCAACAGAAGTCAGATCTTCAAGCATTAGAAGTTGAAAAAGCTAAACTTGTGCAAACTCATGAAAGTGAACTTGAACAATATGAAGCGAAATTTTTAGATATTGAGAAACAAAAAAATGAATATCAAAAGAAAAATGCGGATCTTGTATCAGAGTTAACTTTGAAATCTGATTTACTCAATACTTTGAAAGAAAAGACTTCAGAAACAATTAAATCACTCAATGATGATATTCAAAAGCAAAACTTGATTTTGGAGAGTAATAAAAGAACTATTGAAGATTCAGATGCTCAAATTTCTAGTATTTCTAAAGAATTAAGCGAGGTCAAGAATAATCAGACCTTATTAAATTCAAAATTGGAGTCTAAAGAAAAAGAGTTAGACTCATTGAATGTCAAAAAAACAGAACTGAATAAACAAGTAGATGAATTAACAGAGCAATATAAAAATGTAGATACTCTTTATCAGGATTTGAAATTACAGTTAAACACAAAAATTGAAGAAATTAAACTTCTCGAATCATCAAAAATGGAAATGGAAACAAACATGAAAAAATTAAATACTCAACTTGACGAAGGAAAAGATTTAACATCAGAAACGATAAAAAATTTGAAAGAACAAATTTCAAGAATGTCAGAGGATTTTGAAAATGAGAGGAGATTATTAAATGAAGGTTCTGACAATGTAACAAAAGAATATTCAGAAAAAGTTACAACTTTAGAAGAATCGCTCAAAAATTATGAGTTGGAAATTACAAGATTGAAAGAACAATTGAAAGATGAAACAACAGGTCTTAAAAAAAAACTTTTAGAATCTGAAAGCAAGTTAGAAAATTTAACTGAAAGAAATGTATCTTTAGAGGACTCTTTGAGTTTAGTCAACGAAGATTTATCTAAAAAATCGGAACAGGTTAACAAATTAAATAAAGATCTTGAAAAAAAGCTGTCTGATACTAAATCAAATCTTGAAAATCTGAAAGTTGCTAATCAAGAAAATATACAATTATCAGAGGCAAATGAAGAGATGAAATTAAAATTGGATGAGTTGAATGAAAAAGTTCAGTTATACCATAGTAAAAACGATGAAATGACTAGCGAAATCAACAAATCTTTAGCGAACTTTGAAAAATTGAATACTAAGTTTGAGAAATTATCGGCTGACTATGAAACTAATCAAGAATCATTAGCTAATAAATCTAAGGAGGTAGAGAAGCTTGACGAAGTGTCAAAAAATTACAAAATAGAGATTGATAATTTGAAAAAAGACATATTATTATTAAACACTGAAATAGCTAATGCAGAGTCGAAAGTAAAATCATTTAATGATATAAGTTCATCCAATGAAAAGCAACTTCATGAATCCCAAACTCTTGTTGAAAAAATTTCATTTGATTTATCATCCGCTAATAAAGAGAATGACAATCTTCTCTCAAAATTAGAAAGTCTAGAAACTGAAATAAACAGTTTAAGAGAGCAAAACGAAAAGAATAATGAAACGATTATATCAAAGGAAATATTGATAAAGGATGCTGATATTAAAAATTTTGAAATGAAATCGGAGCTAGACAATTTGAAAAAAGATCTTTCAGTGAAAACTGACACTTTAAATTCAATGTCACAAAAACATGACAGCATCAAGTTAGAAAAAGAACAACTTGAGAAGCAATTACTTGAGTCTCAAAATATTATTGATGATAATTCACATGATCTCAAAATGTACAAAGATCAAGTAAGTAAAACTGGAAATACCATTAAAGAATTGAATGAAGTGGCTGATTTATCCAAGAAACAGATTAACGACCTGAAAGAAAAATCTGGCCTGTTAGAACAAGAGATTTATTCTTTGAAAGCGGAAATGGAAGAAATAAATAAACAGAAAGAAGATACGATTAACGATTTGAATAGAGTGATTGAATCTAGTAAAAAAGGGTTTGAGAACACGTTGCTGGAGAAAGACAAAACAATATCTGAATTAACAGAACAAAAAGAAACAGTGGGAGAAAAATATTCTAGTTTAGAACAAGAGTTCCAAAATACTCTGGCCAAAAAAAATAATGAATTGGAGAAATCTAAGTTCAGCAACGATGAAAAAGAGGAGCAGATAGAATCTTTAAGAAAAGACTTACTTGAAAAAGAATTATCTATTGACTCTTTGACGAAAAATGTTATTAAATTAGAAGAGAGCACACAAGATATGAACACCAATATATCAACTGTTGATTCCTTAACTAAAGAATTGGAATCTTTAAAACTACTAAATAATAAATTAAATTCGGTTGAGTCAGATTATAGTACTTTGTCTGAAAAATTAAATGACTCTTTGAAAAAAAATAAGGATGTTGAAACATTAAATGAAGAATTAACTTCAAAAAATGCTGAATTGAATCAAGAACTTGATTCTGTTTCTAATTCCAAAGCTGTTCTCGAATCAGACATTTTAATTGCCAAAAAAGAAAAATCTGAACTCGAATCAAAGCTTGAGATCAATTCTAACTTCAAACAAGATTATAATGAGTTATTAAATACCAAAAGTACACTACAGGCAGAACTTGAGGAGTTGAAGAAGTCATCAATTGAAAAAGAAGAATTGCTTGCTAAATCCATTGAGGAATCAAAAGAGTTGCAATCTTTAAAAGAAAAGTTAATTGTTCTTGAGAAGGAAAATAAAGAATTGAAGGACAAGGAAGATGAAAATACAGAAGTTGATGATTTAATGCTGCTTGTAACTGATTTGGATGAAAAAAATGCATCTTATAGAAAAAAGTTAAAAGAGTTTGGTGTCGAATTATCTTCTGAAGATGAATCAGATGGTTCAGATGAAGAATAGATTGAAGTTATATAACTTAATTAGACTTATAGTATAAACGTATTTATAAAGGATATACCAAATAATTAAAATCACTATCAACTTCCCTTAAATGATTTAGTAAACTAAAAAACAAGTGATCTAAATGAATACTGTTAACTATAAAAATTGGAGTTATTATGTCTTTGAGGATCTTTTATTTTATGAATGTTGACACCTGTACTGTCAACATCAGCAATTTTCCCAATATCCTGTGGTGTAATTATGATGGTTTGGGTTCTAGTCTGATTTTTTAGTTTTTTCACTAATAAACCTGTCCCAATTTTTCTGTTAACTTGATCCATGAAAACATCAAATTCATCCAAAGCTATGATCCTTGATCTCATAGGTTTCCAAGTTGCTAGAAGTAACGCCATTTGAGCAAAAGATTTCTCACCACCGGAAAGATTATCAATAGTTCGGGGCTTATTATCATTACTAGTTAAAATATAGATTTCTAATCTTTTAGATTTTGTAATAAATGATAAGTTTCCTGACAAGTTTCTAACTCTTAATGAAGCTCTAAAGTCCAAGTCAGCATCAAGACACGTAGTTTTTAATGCAGTTTGCAAATTATGAACTCTAATCTGTATTGACTTTGATAATAATTCTAAAGTTTTGTCAATATTCAAATACTTTTCTTGGCTTTCCTTGTATTTATCTCTGCTTCTCTCATAAAGTTCAATAGCTTGCTGTTGCGTAAAACCTGCTACATTTTCTGCTTTTTTTATCATTCTGGAAAGCTTTTCTAACTCTTCTTTAATTTCTTCTTGGGTTTCTGGCAAATCTTCATTATTGAAATTTTCTTGTGTACAAAATTCGTTAGCCGTAATAATTTGTTTATCAATACCTTCCTGTAATGAAGATATGTTTTCCTCAATTTTCCTAATTATGTCAGAATACGATTTAACTTTCTCTTGGTAAATTTGTATGTCATACTTGTACTTTTCCACCAAAGTATCTCTATTTTCAATCTCTTCCTTCCATTCTTTTAAGGTATTTTGAGCTAACAAAAGATCATTTCTGGCTTCATCAAATTTTACCTTCAATGGGTGTGTTTCGTTGGCTATTGCTTCTAAATTTCTGCTGATTTGTTCAATACTATTTTTGTATGCAGTAATTGATTTTTCTTGGTTTTCTCTGTCTTTTTGCTTCGATGTTAACACCCCTGTGTCAACGACTTTGTTGATATTTACTTTCAGTTCTGTAATGGTTTTGAAATTTTGTTTAATTTTTAAACGAGCATCTCTAGCTTCGTTATCTGAAGACCTTAACTTGTTCCGAACAGATGCAAGCCTTTCCTGATATCTAACTTTTTTTTCTTCTAATTCAATATTTTCTTGATAAATCAAATCTTTCAGATATGCTTCTTCATTTTTTGAAGATGAGCCAACTTTTATCATTAATTTATTTTGATAATCGACCGTATCAAGTCTAAATCCACCAACCAATTGATACCCTGATGTATCGTTTCTTAAAGATAAAGCTAGATTAACATTTGTAGGTTTTTTGTCAAGATAATCTTTTGCTTCATTATGGTTTGGTATCATAATTACCTTTTCTATTTTATGTTGGTCAACAAATAAAGATTGAACGCCAAGGTTTGAAAACTCTAAGGCGTCTACCAAGACTGGGTACTCTGATTGAGCTTTACCTGCAGAATAGTCTAAAGCTTCAAGTTTAGAGTAGGTGAATATCCTGATGTCATTTTTAATACCTGCTTCTCTGAACATTCTGCGCAGAAGTTCATTATCCTCTAATGAAGATACGATAAAAGCATTCAATGAAGAAGAAAGATACCTCTGAATTGCACGAGTCCAATCCTTTTCATAATCGCTTTTGACAGAGACATAAGCTCCTAGTGGACCTATTGGTTTGCGGTTAAATTCGTTTGCTCTCAAATCAATTAGACGTTGCAGTTGAGGAAGCCGCGTATCAAAGTTGTGTAAAAAGTTATTATTCCCTGTTGATATTCCTTTCAGTTCATTTCTTTTTTCCCTTATACTTATTTCCAAATTGCTGGTTTCATGTTTAGCTTCTTGTATGATGTTCGATTCTTCTGATTGTAGATCTTGTAACTCAACAGTTAATGTATCAACGGCTGCAGCTAACTTTTCATTTTCTAAAACCAAATTATTCAAGTCAATTCGCATCTGATCTTTATCACCACCCATTTCTTTTTTTAATTGTTGTTCCAAATGTAAAATAAGTTTGTCCAAAGCTTTGACTTTTTCTTTGCATTGTTGGATGTTTTTTTCAGCTTCCGCTTGATTTAGTTTTTCTTCTTCATATTTGGACTTGACTGTGCGTACTGAATCTTTTATTTGTTGATATATGCTGTCTTTTTCTGTTACCACCTCAGTTTGTCGTTTTATATCTTCTTGCATTGCAGATTTATCGTTAGTATATCTATCTATTTTGTCTGATTTTAATCTAATTTTTTCTTCAACAGCTTTCATTTTTTTCTGATAACCAGAAGAATCTTGCTTTAATTTATCACAGCTTTTTTTATTGAATGTGATATCAATCCACAATGATTTTCCTTGTAAGAGCTTTTTTCTTTCAGTAAAATTACTTGTTTGGCTTAATTCATCTAGCAGAGCTTTGGCATCTTTGTATTCTTCTTTCAAATCATTCAAACTTTCTAAATGCAATACCATTTTTTCTTGAACGTTTTTGGTTATCTCTCTGGCATTATCTAAATTATCACTGATATCTTGCAGTAATGTACCCTTCATGAAATGTGAATATTTTTCAGTTGAGCTGGATGCTGCTAAAAATGATCTCGCTGCATCTTGTGAAAGAAAACACATAGGATTAGATATCGGAACTGCAAAGTAATCAATTATCGATTGAATGTCTTTTTTCTTGGAGCTTATTTCTTTGCCGGATTCAGATTTTAAACTGAAATGTGATCCACTATCTCTTTTTATGGTCCTCTCTATGATTATTTCAGATCCAAATTGTCCTTGATTGTAAGCACCGTATTTACCATTTTCTAATACAATCGTAATCTTTGTGGAAGAACAACCTTCACGAATCAAATCCTTTAAAGAATTCCCCCTATTCGTATCAATAGCCTTTGCACCAAGACCAATTATAATTGCTGTTAGTATCGCACTCTTACCACTTCCATTATTACCTACTATAAAATTTAACCTAGGGCCAAATTCCATATGAAAATTTTCGTGACACATGAAGTTCCTTAATTTAATGCTTTTAATATAACCAGATGGCGACTCGGCCAACCCCTCGTCACTGTTAGTGGATTGAGTTATTTGAGTATCATTGTATTGTGTCATGGCAGCATACTCATGCCTTCTTTTTCTTTTAGGCTGAGCATTGTTTAATAAGGCCAAATTGATAGCAGTCTCTTCTGGAGTACTTCCTTGATAAATAGTATGATTTGAATTACTTTCAAACTCCTCATCAAAATCTCGAAGTCTCTTCTTATTTTCCAAGCCAATTTCCCTAGTTGCCATTAACGTTTTTCTTTATTTACTTTTAGGATTGCTTGATCTTAAACATTTATTTCTATTGGTGAATCTAAACTTTTGATAACGTTGGATTTATCAAAAAATAATCAACTAAGTATTTAGAAATTTTTCATTAAATTCTGACCTCTTTAGTTCACTATTGGTATGTGTTTTTTCTAAATAGAAAGCATTGTTTCATTCAAATTCTAATAAATATGTAAACATTTTTATAAACTGTATATTATATTTATTTATATTCAAAAAAACGATAGCGCGTCTGAAATGCAGAAGCTTTAAAAGGTCCATATTCTCGATAAATGCGTTAACAAATGACTAGCGATGATTTTTATCCAACCTGTAACCTGGAATATATTCCTGCTAATTGAATAAGTGATTCATGATGATAAGCTGCTTCTAGTTAGAGATTGCTCTGTTTCATTATATTTGGATAAACTTTTCAAATATGTAAATAAAAATTGTGGTATTTTAGAATATACTAAGTTTTTGTTACTGACTGTTTTTAGAATCTTAACTTTCAACTCAATCAATGTGTCAACATCTTCGATCCATTTTTTATTTTCTTTAGAATCCAAATTGTTACTTTTCAATTTGATAAAATTTTTGAAACCTTCTTCTGAAAAATATTCATTATAATGGATAGTTGAGTTCATTTGTTCTTCAACTTGAAATAACAGTTTGGTTGACAAGTAACTTAACGCAGGAATTCCTGAAATCGTAAATATGGATTTCGAGGTATTTCCAACTTCTGGAAAGTATACGTTCTTTGTCAATTGTTTGATAAATTCGTTAGGTAATCCAAATGTTTTTTTTGATGTTGTTAATTTATTTCTCCATAAATAATTTGTCAAATCTAAAATGTATTGATTTCCCCAATTTACTATTGCATAATCACTATTTTTCTTCTGTAACAATTTTTTCGATTTTATTAGATATTTACAACAGGAATTTAAAATCATCGGATCATCTGTGATCATTATATTGTTCATAATGGAAGGAGGAATCATAAGATTTTTCAAAATTTCCTCATCCTCATAACACCACTTGGGAAATGCCAAAATTATATCCATTAAAAGGACCATATTCAAAGAAATCTTTCTATTTGATCGTTCATTTAAATTATTTGCCGTAATTAGTTTCATTAAATCATTGACGAGTGTTGATGATAGCACTATGGTTTGGAAATTTTTGGACATACTTGGGTCTTTTAACCAGTTCTTTAACATCAGTAAAACACTTCTTAAACAAACAAAATATAAGGAAGTTGGTCGGTCCTTTTGATTTTCCCAAAAGTAGCAAACTGCCATAATATTTAAAATTGTTTTCCTCAAATCGTCACTGTATTCTGTGTCTATCATAGGGAGCAATGTCGATAATAAAAGCTGAAATGTGAAATTGCTCCTCTTTAAGTATTCTAATGTTAAAAATTCCTTACCTATTAATGGAATGAGTTTTTTGTTAACGATGCATTTTATCATTATTTTATTCACTGTATCTAATACATGCTTCTGTGATAAATTTTCATTTTTGTTGAAACATCTCTTTAGTTGAACTTCCACCCAGTTATGTATTTGTTGTTGACGAGATTCATCTTCAGCCACTTTAATCAATGAAATCAGACTTGCTGTATTCAAAATATTGTCATCGAAAATGAACTCTATATTATCGGGTATTGTAATATTTATCCAATTTGAAATTATCTGCTTGTTATTTTTTAATGATGGCAAATAAATTTTGCCTTCTGGTGGTTGATTTAAATAATTATTGAAATTGAATGCTACAGGCTTCTTGCTAGAATCCAATTGTATTCTATAAGAATTCATTATACCTTTAATTGTATCTTGCTTGAATAACTGACTTATTGGTGATCCAGATAATATCGAAGATAGTTTCTTATAATAGTTATTATTCAACTCTAAATTATAAAAATTTTGTAAACTCTTCTGGTTACATGCAAGTTTGACAATGATATCGGCTATAGTTGGGGAATGCCCAATTATTGAGGTGTATTTATTCAAAATAGCAGTTGTGAAAACATTTGCATGGGAATAACCTGGGTTAAACGCAAATTTTTGGAGATATTGAATTTTCCACTTCCTTACGTCATTTCTTGATTTCGTTGTCCATATCACTATGTAACTTAATGATTTTTGTAAATATTCGTATTGCCACAGGTGTAACCAAATTGAACCATTAATCTCATTACTAATATGATCCCAAAGAAAATAGTTTTGTACCAACCATTCAACAAGATAGACCTGTATTTGTCTCGATGGATAGAATTTATATTGTTGTGATAAATTAGAACATCCCAAATATTCAATAAAAGTATGTATGACAGTAGAACTAAGCAACTCGTTTGGAAATAAATGATTTTCAATGATATATATTTTAGTCGACGACGTTACAAGTTCCGAGTTATTTATGAACAGTAGTAATTTTGTTAATTGTTGATTGTTCAAACCGTTCTCATCTATAAGAATAAACAATTCTTCCAAAAAGTTTTCAAATACAATTGCAGAAAGATTTTGATCGTATTGATCTAATATAGTAAGTTTCTCATCTATCGAAGCAGACATTGTTTGATTATCCCTTAATAAAGTTTACACCACACAGAATGGAAAACTGGTCTATAAATGTTTTGAAAAACGAATACCAATGAGTACTGTTTTTTTCAGTTCTTGTTCAGAGGATTAGTGTTCTTTATTTAGTCCATTTAAGTATTGCATTCAACCTCATCTGCTTTGTTTACACTTTTCATTTTGTTATAGTACCCATTTTAATATACGCGTAAATATTCAAAAAGTTTTTCCATTAACGTGGACCTTCATAATCACTGAATTATCTGTTGAAGTTGATGAATAGAATGTTTTTTTATATAAGAAATGTTTATATTTATTAAATCAATATTGATGATAATAAAATAAAATATAAATTTTACTTGCTCGTTTATTGTTCTAGAGTACGGCGAATTAGGTAAATCTATATAAATATTCTATAAGTGTGACAATTTAAAATTACGATTTTGATAGTCATAGTGAAAATTGTTAAAAGTTTTCAAACATCCTCTGTTATAATTTAAGTTCTCCATCTATATCATAGCTAGACCTAGATCTCACATAAACGTCTAAATCTTTGTAATTTGCAGATAATCTATCCATAATTTTTAATCTTTGTTTGAATAATGTTTTTGATTCTGATTCGTTATTAGTTTTGATCCAAGCAACAGTGATTTCCTTAAATTCCAGTATAATAGCTTTTCTTTCATCTAAGATTTTTGCCTTTTCATCACAATCTTCTAACATCTCATCGGCAGATTCATCAGGCAAGCTATAATTATCAAAATCAAATTTATTTTCACCTTGCAAATACTCTGGTAAATATTCTTTTGTGATGCATTTTAGTAAATCTTCAGTTTTATAAGTGAACATAACTTTACTGGCCACCACTGGATCTAACCAAGCTTTGATCACATTCCAAATGGGAGAGAACAACCATGGCGCGTTATGTATCATTAAATGACCCAAACATTCCGGATAGTATGCTTCAAATACTTCAACTAAAAACTTAACTGGTGTGTAATCCATATTGGCCAAGGTGAAACCTGTTAAGTCGAATAGGATGGTGGTAGAACGAACAGGTTCCTTGAAAAACAACCGTGCTTGTTCGATGACCAACAATGCAAACTCTTCGAGTTCTTCTGGAGTTTGGTCTTTTGAATAATGTAAACGAGGTCTTACCAATATTATTGGTCTGTCGTTGACATCATAACCACAAATCACAGCCTTTTGTGTCTCCAGATTTTTCAAAACACCGGTTTTGTTCTCTTTTATAAAAAGTCTCTCGCCACCTCTTATAATTTTCAATGTATCATAACGGGTTGTTCTCCAATTCAAAGACTTAATAAACATTGAGATGGATTTCTCAAAGTGCCATTTTCGAGCTCTTAAAAATTTCAAAAGATAATTATCTGGAGTCTCTTTGTTCAATGAGTTCCAGAAAAAATGCTCGCTTGACTCTTTATCAAGATTGTATTTGGTGAAAGGATCGAACTCCAAACTGGGTTTGGACTTTTCAGATTTTGATGAACTTTTTGAACCCCAACCAAAATAAGATGTACTCTTTTCGGGTTCAACAGGAGTCTTTTCAGATATAATCTCTAGCAACTCTCTTAGAACTTCCTCGTCTAACGACCCATCCCAAAATCTCAACAAATAAAACCAGAACTCTTTCAAAACCAATTCCTTGTCGTAAGCCAAGACTCTATCTTTATCTTCCACCCTCATCGTGATATTCTATGTTCGTGTGTGCTTACCAGATTCGCCTAAGCACAAAACCGAATGGCCTGAAACCAGCTATCTACCCATATGGATATTTATATATGCAGGTGACTATATATATACTCACCATGCATGCATGCACACACCACCCCGAGTGACAATTACTGTTACACTTACAGTTACAATTACAGTTGCAATTACAACCTAATCATTCTGTATCAGTTGTTTGTTGATTGAGTTGAGAGGTTTAGTGCTCTGAATCTCCGTTGCGTGTTGTTTCGAAACGAGAACTTGTTGGACGCTTTCTGCGAGTTCACCTGGCTCACACACTGTTGCCATGCGGGCATATACTGTGAAAAAACCCTGAATGCGACTTTTGCACAAATTCAACGTCTGAACTGCCAGTAAACACCCTGTGGCAAAACATTATGCACATAGATTACGTGGAACGTGTCTTTTCGAAAATACTGTGAAATTTCGTGGCAAATCCAAAAAAAAGCGACATAAGCCGAGTTCAGAACTCGGACTTGCCCCAATGCTAGACGCATCCGTACCACTGTTGGATAAAAAGAAATAGCAAAGAATGTCTAAGCCTGCTGCGCAGTTTTCTAACTGCTTTTGCAGAATACACTATTTCTGTTTCAACAATGCTCGATAGACTCGAAACTCGAAAACACGGTTGGCCTTTGTGCTCTGCATCGCCATGGTGTGCGTGAGTGTGCTTGGCACCATCGAGAAACGTTGAATGGGATGGCAGCCCCCAACAAAAACGTTGGTCAACCAGGAGACCCGAACGATGGGCTAGCGGGATTCGACAGCTGGCACAACGCCTCTCCTGGCTCAACACCACAAGACGTCGATGAACAGAGCAAAGATAAAACACCGCCAACAACAAGAATCCGTTGGCCAGATGGGGTCGTTTGCCTCTTTTCATTGATATCAATGAGGGCAGGATTTCAAGTTCAACGTCAACGTACCTTACTCCAAACCTCTGAACTCTGAGGCCTGAATTGCCAGTTTTTGTCAACAACTCATTGGACCAAGGTTGTCACTTTGCTGCCATCACTATCAGTTGTCGATGTCATCTATTTCTCTCGAATCCGCAATCCTAGTAAGAATTCCTTCCAGCTTCCTCTTTTGTCTTCTTACCTACAGCAGGCACAAGCCGTGTGGTTGGTTTTGTAAGACTGCGGATCAAATTTAGCCCTCTTATTGTTGGTCAAAATAAAAAAAGGTTACAATAATGACTAATATCCATTTTTAGAACAATGGTTTGTTGTGGAAGAAGAAGTTGCAGCCTTTTTGATTCAATAAGAAATATCTAACTAACGTTTATAAGGCAGGTATATTAGTGCAAAGGGCAATGATTAGTTATCGTGTTGTCGAGAACCCCCCAACACACATCAAAATATCTGATAGCGAACATTTTGTTTACGTTAAGAATAGTAAATATCACTCACATGATGGTATTGCTGGCATTCTATCAGTGCCTGGCTCTGAAGTTGTCTCTGACAGTTCGATGAATCTTGTGTTGATTTTACATGGAATGCAATCACATAAGAATGCAATTTTTGGTCCACGATTATCTGCTGCGCTATCAAAGCAAGGTTATATGGTGTTACGAATAGATTTTAGAAATAACGGAGATTCAGAGCTCATAATGAGTAAAGAAGGAAGAGCCATTGAAAAGGATTTGGAGGATATGGAAACAATATACGACTTTATTATGAGAGGGAACGCATTTTCATCCATAATTGGTACTGGTATAAAATTGTATTTTTCTGCATTAATAGGTCATTCTCGAGGAGTTCTGTCCATGTTTGAATTTGTTAGATCAAGAAAACTGTACATTCCTAATTTAATCAATTGTTCAGCCAGATATGATGGCGTAACTCTACATGAGAAATTAACAAAGCAGCACCCCAATTGGATATCTGAAAATGGCTATAATGCCATGGGACTACGGTGTAATAAATACGTTAATTCGTGGATTCATAGTACTGAAATGTTGTCGTTTATCAAACTAAATGTACAAGCATTTAATCAAATTGATAAACGAACCAGAATTTTATCATGTTATGGTTCTAAAGATGATGTGTTGCCACTTGACTCGCCTGAGAAGTACCAAGAACTGTTCAAACTGCACAACCATCAACTTGCCATAATTGATGGTGCTAATCATAACTATTATGGTGAACCTAATGACCAAAATATACATAGTAAACCTCTCAATAAAGGAAGGGTTGACTATAATGACGATCTAATAGAGACTATAGTGTTGTTCTTGTTGTCCGGGTACTGATCCCTCTTCGTTTTTCATTAAAGTTTCAAGAATCGCAGTATTTTATTTTTACTTGAAATTCTGAAAAAGAGGAAATAAGTAAAAAACAAGAGTTTTATAACTATAATAAATCCAAATCGAAATATCAAAGAGATTGGTTCTGGCATTGGTTTTTAACATCAACTTGTCAGCTTCTTTTTATTCATAATTAGATTGATTCAAAAGAATACTATTATTCTTTTGTGCGACAGTCCCTTTATAAATTACAATATCCGTAAAGAAAATATCAGAACAATTTGACCTTTTTCTTCAATTTATATTTTTGATTAAATCTTTCATTTTTGTTTGATTTTGACTATAATTGAGACACTGTGGTTTCCACGTAACATTCATTATAAAGCTTGATAACAGGCTCTAAGAAAATAAAAATAATCAATTTTGAAATTTAACCGACTTGAATTGAGTTGATTTTATTTTGTGGTTATTTAGTTGACATAGCTCAGAAATTTTGTAAATTTGTTGATATTTTTTTAAGGTTTTACAGTTTTTTCTACTTTTTTCATTGTTCGTGCATTTTGGATTAATAATAAAGGATTTCCTGTTTTACAGACTTTTCAAATATGTCGAATCAAATCTATTCAGCAAAATATTCCAATGTGGATGTTTACGAGTTTTTACACCCCACTGGTTCTGTTATGAAGAGAAAAAAAGATGGCTGGGTGAATGCTACACATATTCTAAAAACTGCAAATTTTGCAAAAGCTAAAAGGACAAGAATTTTAGAAAAAGAGGTCATTCAAGAGACCCACGAAAAAGTTCAAGGGGGTTTTGGTAAATATCAAGGTACTTGGGTACCTTTACCCATCGCAATTCGTTTAGCACAAAAATTCGATGTCTACAATGATTTAAAAATACTATTCGATTTTGAACAAGCTTCAGGTGAAGAACCTCCACCACCTGCTCCAAAACATCATCATGCATCAAAAACTAAAATTCCCAAAAGTAAAAATGGAAATGAAGTAAAAGCGAAGAAAAATGCTGATGGCTCTTTAATAACAAAGTTAGATGATGGATTGGCCATTCCTAAAAAAAGAGGAAGACCAGCTTCGACAGTTCCAAAACAAAATGCAAAGACCAAGAAAAAAACCACTGCAAAGTCGAAAAGAGAATTTCAGAATGTTGCTAATACTACATTAAGTAAAGAAATTCTTTCAGAATCTTCATTGGATCATCATCAACTACCGTTTATCACAAGTAATGGTAATGGTCTGACAATTGATGAAATGCATATAAATACCACAAATCACGTCGGTACAGATAGTAAAATTCAACACCAATTGATGTCAGAGCATCAACAATTCAAAGAGATCGATTTAAATGATGGTTTATCAAGTGACGTTGAACAACCTACATATCTTCCAAAGATGGAACATTATACTCAAGATGTAAATAACTATCAAAATGAGGTAAACAAAAATTCACAAAAAGAAAGGCAGTATAGTATAAATAACGAACATAACTTTTTTCAAAACTCAACTAATGCATCAACACCGACGTTACCATCTTCCCCAAGTGAATTGAATGATGCGAATACTTTTGACAATCGGTATATAGTGGGTACCTCACCTGTTATTTCTACTATCCCAAGATATTCAAATCACCATCATACTGAAAATGTTACAACTGATATAAATGACGAAGTAAACAATTATTTATCAAATTTAGTTGAATATTTTACATCCGCAGATATGAAAGGAAATAATTCTGTTCCTATGGAACTACTGAACCCACCTAAAAACAGTGCACCATATATAGATGTCCCGATTGATCCAGAAGTTCATACCGCCTTTCATTGGGCGTGTTCGATGGGAAATCTACTCATTGCTGAGGCTTTATATGGTGTAGGCACTAGTATTAGATCATTAAATTCACAGGGCCAAACACCATTAATGAGAAGTGTCATGTTTTATAATTGTTATTCAAGAAGATCTTTTCCTAAAATTTTCGAGCTTTTGCACGAAACAGCGTTTGACTTGGATTCTAATGGTCAAACTATTTTACACCATATTGTTAAGAGAAAATCATCAACTCCATCAGCTGTTTATTATCTTGACTTGGTCTTATCCAAAATCAAAGATTATTCTCCACAATATAAAATAGAGGAGTTCATAAATTCAAAAGATTCAAATGGTAATACAGCCTTACATATTGCAGCTAATAATGGAGACGGTTTGTTTTATAAAACATTGGTTGATAATGGGGCATTGACTAGTATATTAAATAATGAAAATATTTCACCGGAAGATATAGTTAACAACCAAGGGCAAGATGTAAAAACTATTTCACAGCTCAAAAATCTAAAAGATAATGAATTGTTTGAGTCATTTGTTGCATTACAAGCTTCAATTAAAAATAATAATGGTCAATTTAACTCCAAATCATCAAAATCTATATCGGATAATTTACCAAAGGTCATAAATTTATTCAAGATTCTAGCCGAGAAATATGATGAATCATACGGCAAGAGTAAAGATGTAGTTGAGTCTCTTGAACAGACTATTTATAATGTATCGAAGTCGATTAAAAATGTTAATATCAAAACTGCAGAGATTCTTAAAATTTCTAATGTCAATGAAATTGGAGATGTGCTAGCTAAAAATGCGCAAAATTTGGAAGAGTCGAAGAAAGAAAAGGAAAATGCAGAAACTATATTAAGAAATGAGTTTTTAGCTGAGAAATCTCAAAAGTACAAAATTTTATACAAAGCGTGTGAAAAGGCTGCAGATGATGGCCAATTAAATCTAATTACTAACAAAGATGATCTTATTGAGTCTTATAAAGAATCCAAAGAAAATGGTACCATATTGATCAACAAAATAATAAATAAAATCCAAGACAACAACAAGATACATAAGTATAGAAAAATGATAAGTGAAGGTACCGAAATTGAGGTCATTGAAGTTGATAAAAATTTAGATACCATCTTAACTTCTTTAACAAATGATAAAATGCATGATTAGATATCATTTACTATTGTGACAATAAACGGAAGAAACTAAGTAATCCATAGAATATATATTTAGTTTGTTTATACATTTACTATAATAAATGGTTGTAACAATAATTTTAACAAAAACATAACAAAGTGATTAACAAGAGATTTTTTATAAAGTACAATAATTTATTGTCTAAAAAAAAATAGCCTACAAAAAATGCTATAACAACAAACATATCTTATAAAACATTTTATTAATAAAATGCACACTAATTGTTCATTTAACCATATATATAAGTATTTATAGGGGTATATGTGAGTTCTTCTTTATATTAATTTTAGTTTACAAATATTTTAAACGTTTTTACATAATAATAGCTTCTTGTGGGACGTTAGCGGAGATAGATTTGTGAGGTAAGACCTTACCACCGTTGATGTAGATTTCGTCTTTAACTTCGACATCATCACCTAAAACGGTGACACCTTCTAATCTACACCATCTACCAACAGTAGAATTCCAACCAACAATGGTGGACTTGACTAAAGAGTGTTCCTTAACAGTTGAGTTAGCTAGAACAACAGATCTTTCGATTCTAGCACCATCACCAATGACACAGTTTGGACCGATAGTAACATTTGGACCAATTTTGGCAGTTGGAGAGATCTTGGCAGTTGGATCAATCATGACGTCACCGAAAATGTTTTCACCTTTGGCTAATTTTTCTGGGTTCTTCTTAGCAACAGAGTTTAAGTATAAGACAGTACCAGATAAGAAATCCTTTGGTTGACCGACATCCATCCAGAAACCTTCCAAATCGAAAGAGAACAAAGATTTTTCATCGACTAGAATTGGGAAAGTTTCCTTTTCAATAGAGGTTGGTTTCATTTCAATCAAGTCAATAACTTCTGGGTTTAGGATGTACAAACCAGCATTGATTCTGTTACCAACAAATTCAACAGGTTTTTCAACAAATCTGTCGATTAAGTTTGGAGTTTGGATATCGTGAACAATAACACCGTACTTGGATGGTTCATCGACTTTGGTGGCAACAATGGTACCTTTACCACCGTGAGCGTTGTGGAACTCAGCTAATTCCTTGAAAGGATATTCACAAATGACATCAGAGTTCAAAACAAAGAATGGGGAGTTATCTTTTTTCAAAATCTTTTCAGCCAATTTCAATGGACCGGCGGTACCCAATGGTTCAGTTTCGACAGAAAAGGTGATAGAAACACCGTATTCTTTTTCGTATTTCTGTAAAGTTTCAACCATGACTTCTGGTCTGTAGTTGACGGCCAAAACGATATCGGTGACACCAGCGTTAGCTAGAGCTTCGATTTGATGTAAAATCATTGGTCT
>JAKTPK010000075.1:0-42642 GCA_030557565.1 Tetrapisispora arboricola | reverse complement strand
GAGCGTTGCAGAGCGTTGCAGAGCGTTGCATAGCGTTGCATAGAGCACCGAGACGTTGTTCTCCAATCAAAGCATACGTAAAAGTTTAGAAACTTCAGAATCAAGAGCCATCACCCAGAGTGAGATAACGAGAGAAGCAGAGTGCACGAGAAGGAGAGTGCAAATGAAAGAACATTACCCTGCCACCTCTGACGCGGACATGAACAACTTCTATTTGCTGACGCTAAGCGCTGTCGCGCTTAGCGTCCACCCGACCCGATGAGTTTCGCTGACATTTTCGTATTTGCACAGAATACCACGAAGCCCAGAGGCCGCCCCAGAGGCCGCCCCAGAGGCCAGGGTACACTCTCACGCAAGAATTTTAACGGACGAAGCCAAAGCTCTCCACCGGCCGTGCGAACCGTTGACAGAACTCAAAAGAAAAAAAATAGAGTGGGAGAAAACACCGCACCAATGCTCAAAGCAGCAGAGATTCCTCCGTACCGCATCCCGCACACGCGCGATGTTTCCGGACAAAAGCAGTTCTGTCCGCAAGGAAGAACTCTCACACGCCCGCAGCGATCTCGCGGCCGTCTCTCAGCGTGCCGCTTTCGACCGACACATTTCCCTTGCACTGCGAGAGCGCGTATCATGTTTCACGGCGCGCGCTCGTTTAACTTTTTTGTTTTCTTCCAAAAGCCGAAAAAAACCAAAAGAGGAAAAAAAAAGAAACAACACCAACCCTTGGTTTCTGCAACCAAGTAACTGCCGCACCCGTTTCTTCGCTCACATTTCCTGCCAATCGTCGCTCTTCCCAATCGGGAAATGCGATTTTCATGAGAAAAGTGAAAAAAGATATTCTTTTCTTTTTTCTGGTTTCCGCCCCCGGCGCTTCACCGTGCGAAAAACCCGAAAAACTCGTCACGTTTCTGTTTCGTCAGATTTGATCTTTTGACTGTTTCGAGATCCAACATCGGGATACCCACTTGTGTTAGAAGATGCATCAAATTCAAACGCAGACTCAAACTCAAACTCATCATGCCCACATTCACCCAATTCCGTCAATTCCTTCAATTGCGTCAATTCCTCAAACTCATGTCAGCAGCTAAGAAAAATATTTCATTTCAATTTAAGTTTAGACTTTTATCGTTTCCAGTTTAGTGGATTTAACCAACTTTGGAGGCATCGCATTTTGATAACTGAGCTGTGTCCAGGAAGAAAATTTTTTTTTAACTGAAAGATCTCTTATATCCTTTAAAATTTTTTTTATTATTAGTCGCAAGACCAAATTTATATATATAGAGTGACATATACATTTTACAACATTTAATCATTTGCGCTTCTAAGGTTCAAGGTTAAAGGTTCAACTTTGCAAGATAAATAGAAAATTTTTTTTGTTGTGTTATTTGTATTTTGGGTCAAGATCAAAGAGTCGTGAGAGTGCGTGTGTCTTAGAGTGTTATAAAAATTGATCAAATGTCTTTTCTATTAAAGAGGTTGACCCCTGCCTCCAAGATGTTGGCTTTGCTCGCAAAGTTTAGTGCCAAACATCCAATTCATATCATATTTATTACTTTATTACTTTCTGCAATCACTTATTTGTCAGTTATACAGCATTATTTCATCAATTGGAAATTGGATTCTAAATCAATCTCGATTCTGAATAGTTACAACAATCAAAATATTTTGAATAGATGCACTCATTATTATACAGACGCTAACTTGAATGGTTGGAAAAATTATGACTTCAATTCCACTGATTTTAATTCAATTGGTAAAAATCATTATTACTTGTTCACTTTACATTTCGACAATTTAAATGAATTTTCTCCAATTGAAGGGTTGTCAAATGTTATTCACGAGAATGGTGATTATAAATATATTTTACAAGAACAACCATATTTGAAACCTGAATTCTATTCAACTCAAAATTCAAATTCTAATGAAACTACCATTTGGAAATTGACTAATAAACAGAATCATTTATTTGAAGTTCAATATTTGTTATGGTCAATCTATAATAATTTGATGACAAGATTTTCTCAAAGTGAACCGTTTGATATTATGATCATTTTAGTAGCCTACTTAATGGTTTTACAAACAGTTTACTCCTTGTTTGTTGAAATGAGTAAAACGGGATCAAAGTTTTGGTTAAGTTTAGCCACTATCTTTAATTCAGCTTGTGCTTTCTTTTTTGCCTTATTTACTTTCCAACTATTTTCAGATAATAAAGTTTCAGCAACAAGTTTAATCGAGGGTTTACCTTTCATAATTGTCATCGTTGGTTTCAAACATAAAATAAGATTGGCAGAACGTAGTACACAATTGTTTCAAAAGCTTGGTTTATCTAAGAAGACAACCATTGACACCATTATTTACGAATCCATGTCCATTGAAGGCACAAAGTTAATTCATGATCATCTGTTATGTATAATTGCTTTCGTGGGCTGCTCCGTTTACGCCAGAGATTTACAAGTTTTATCTTATTTTTGCTCTTTTTGCGCTTTGATGTTGATTTATGAATTAATTTTAACTGCTACATTCTATTCTGCCGTTTTATCATTGAAATTAGAAATGAATATCATTTATAGATCAACCATTATTAAACAAGCTTTAGAAGAAGATGGTGTCGTTCCAACAACTGTAGACTTAATTTACGGTCAAGAAACTAAAGCAAAACATTCATTATTTGGTGAACACACAAACTACATCATTAACAGTTTGAAATTCCTTGTTGTTGGTATTTTTGTTTTGATCAATCTTTATAACTTTGGTGTGAAATGGGCATCTGAAACAGTATCTTTATTATACACAGATGACTTAGTTTTTAATGACTTACCAGACTTTATCAAAACCAATAAATCATTGAACTTGAATCAATCTATAATAGTATCTGTCGCACCAATCCAATACTATCAAACTAAAAACACTTACCATAAAATAGAAGATAATATCATGTCAGTTTTGCATTATATTAGCAAAGTTATCAGTGACAGATTTGTTTCAAAGTTATTGTTTGGTGCTCTCATCGTCAGTTGTTCTGTAAATATTTACCTATTAAATGCGACTAGAATTCATACATTATACACTGCTGTCGAATTTTCAAAGAGAAAGACGAAGAGTCAAAATGGTAAACACTCTAGTGCTTCTAGCGTTAGCTCCGAACCAGCCATTGTTAGTAAATTGAAAACTAAAACAAAAACCAAATCTGGATCCAACTTATCTACTATTGTTTCTACTGTTTCTAAATCCATTAAAGAAACATCTCCAATTATTTCCTCCGAGTCGACTACTTCTCTATCTTCAACAAGTTCAAGCTCTTTCAATAGTGGTTCAAGCGACGATGAAACTGATATCGATGATTTATCTGTTAATGTTCGTCCAATCGAGACTTTGGAGGCTATTTTGAAAGATGGTAAAACTTCCACCTTGAAAAATAAAGAAGTTGTTTCCTTGGTTGTGAACTCCAAATTACCTTTATATGCATTAGAGAAACAATTAGGTGATACAACTCGTGCTGTTTTGATTCGTCGTAGAGCTTTAGCTATTTTAGCCGATGCTCCTGTTTTGGCTTCCGAACGTTTACCATACAAACACTATGATTACAACCGTGTTTTTGGTGCTTGTTGTGAAAATGTTATTGGTTATATGCCACTCCCAGTAGGGGTTATTGGCCCAATGATAATTGACAATGTTCCATACCATATTCCTATGGCAACTACTGAAGGTTGTCTAGTCGCATCTGCTATGCGTGGTTGTAAAGCTATTAACGCTGGTGGCGGTGTCACTACTGTTATTACTAAGGACGGTATGACAAGAGGCCCATGTGTCAGATTCCCAAGTTTAGTAAGAGCTGGTGCTTGTAAACTTTGGTTAGACTCTGAAGAAGGTCAAAACAAGGTCAAGAAAGCTTTTAACTCGACTTCTAGATTTGCACGTTTACAACATATTCAAACAGCAATGGCTGGTGACTTATTATTTATTCGTTTCAGAACCACTACTGGTGATGCTATGGGTATGAACATGATTTCCAAAGGTGTTGAATTTTCTTTGAAACAAATGGTTGAAACTTTTGGTTGGGATGACATGGAAATTGTCTCTGTTTCTGGTAATTACTGTACTGACAAAAAACCAGCTGCTATCAATTGGATTGAAGGTCGTGGTAAGAGTGTTGTCGCCGAAGCGACTATTCCAGGTGACGTTGTGAGAAAAGTTTTGAAATCAGATGTCAAAGCGTTAGTTGAATTGAATATTTCCAAGAATTTAATTGGTTCTGCCATGGCTGGTTCTGTTGGTGGTTTTAATGCTCACGCCGCTAATTTGCTTACTGCTGTTTTCTTAGCAGTAGGACAAGATCCTGCTCAAAATGTTGAAAGTTCAAATTGTATCACTTTAATGAAAGAAGTAGATGGTGACCTAAAGATCTCGGTTTCCATGCCTTCAATCGAAGTTGGTACTATTGGTGGTGGTACTATCTTGGAACCTCAAAGTGCTATGTTAGATTTATTAGGTGTCCGTGGTCCTCATCCATCTGAACCAGGTACTAATGCTCGTCAATTAGCTAGAATTGTTGCTTGCGCTGTCTTAGCTGGTGAATTATCATTATGTGCCGCTCTAGCTGCAGGCCATTTGGTTCAAAGTCATATGGTTCATAATCGTGCCAAACAACCAGCTGCCACTCCAGCACTTACTGCTCCTATCTCCGAAAGCACTTCAAAGAGCCCAGAAGAAAATCTTGAACGTTTAAAAGAAGGTTCAAAAATTTGCATTAAATCATAAAAAATATAAAACCATTACTGATTACAGTGTTTGAATGAATAATATCTATATCCTCTTTGTTGAATGCAAAGAGTTTAATTTTTGCAAAAAACAATTTTTATCTAAAATTATTTAAAAAATCTAATATTGATTATTACCGTAACGAAATTAAATTCTGGACAATCCTATCTTTCTACCCAAACGTATCGTAATAATGAAACCTTGGAAATTATATATGCAAACAATGTAACTTTTTTAACCGTCGAGGAACTTCAAATTGTTTCTTTAAGAATAAATGAAAGCAACAACTTTCATATGCAATGATTTCATGAGGGGCAGAGGATTTGAAAATATCGTTGAAAGAACTGATCATTTTTCTTAATTGATGCTATTATTTGAGTGTATTTGACTAACTTTGACAGAAATGTTAAGGGAAAAAATAAAATAAAAGAAGATTATGGATTTTAATTTACGACACTTTATCATGATGTCAATTGTAAACTTTGAAGTCTAAAACCGCGATTTTTCAATTTCAATAATATTCTTTTGAAGCCGTTACTGAAAAAAAAAACCAAACATATTAAATTGATCTCTTACTTAAAAAGTATCTTTGATTACAAGCTCATCACATATATGTATAACGTTCAGAAGTAATATAGGTTAACGGCATAGCAAGTGCTTTTCCTTTTTGATTATTCAATCAAAATTTTAAATAGAGACTGACAAAACCTATAGGCTCAAAGATTCTTAACTTGTATTGCTTGCTATCTTTTGGGAAAAACCGATAACATTACGTTTTAGTAAGAATTTACCAGCTCAAAAAATTGCATGAAGTTAATAACTAGGTTGAATTTTTTATGCCCTAGGTTCTCTTTAAAGTGAAGTAAAATTATTAAATCATATACAGTATCAACCTATTTCCAAACATAAGTTTCAATCATTGAATCTTAACTCCTACAAATTCGATACGCAGAACAGTCGCAACACAATTCATACTTGAAATAAATGCCGCTACAAGAAACCTCCTCTAGCCTTAAAGTGGGTGATAAAAGCATAACTTCAGTTATATATGATACTGGTTTAACTAGTATTACTGGAGTTGCTCCTGACGATATAAGATTACTAAAGCCGACCGTTATTGATTCTGAGGATTGGCAAAAACGTAAAAGGAACACAATAGCTTGCATGAGTTGTCATTCATCAAAGCAAAAATGTGTACCATCAGATTTAGAAAATATCTTTTTGAAGCCCTGCGAGAGATGTACAGCTTCCAAAAGAAAATGTACTTTTGATTTAACTAAAAGAACTAGAAATAGGAAAGCATCAAAAGATACACCAGAAAATGAAATCAGTTCTGACAAAATGCCATCAAAAAAAAGACAAAAAAAAACTGCGAAAGTACTACAAGAGGTTAGTCAATTTAGTGATAATAAAACACCTAACGGAGATTCTATCATAAATAAAGTACCTTTTACTAATCAACAAATATTTGAGAGTATAAATAAAGCAGGAATTATAAGTAATACTTCAAATTTTGCAAGCATACCGACAAGTACTAATAACTACCAATTGAGCCAAAATGCGACTCCTTCTCTAATGCCATCCAGCCATTCAATTGATCAAAATCAAAACTCTATAAAAAGCAATAATAAAAGCAATGCTATGTTAAATCCAAACATGTCTTCATTTTGGCCAAATATTACTAAAAGCATTAGTATGGACAATATACGTGCAATGAATTCTTACAAGTCTAATCATTCAACGCAACCGAACAATTCTACTATCCCGACTCCCTATAAGTCAAGCGTTAATTTGCTTGATAATCTAGTGAACCAAAAACAACACAATTTATATAATGCAAGTGGCATATCTTTATTGAATCAAAATGATGGTAGTACGGATGAGTCTCGCCAGATCACTGATCAGAAACCCACACTAAGCGGTAATTATTCAGATAAGGTTATTTCTGGGAAACATATTACACAGTCTCCTTCTTTAGATGAAGATTTATCACAATTTAAAAAAAAACTCAAGTCATTATTAATACGGCAAAAAGGAAAAATTCATAAACTGTACAATAGGTTGGACAATTTATCGAATAAGTGGAGTCAAACACTATTTAATAATAACTATGCTGATGTTGTAACGGACCCTGTATCTTTAAATTTGATCACTTATGAGGAGGCTGTCATGAGATTAAACTTATATAGGGATGTCATCGATAAAGACTGTAGATTACCATTTGTTAAGATAGGAAAAGATACTACGGTTGATCAATTAAGAACCGAAAAACCAATTTTTTTTACTACAATAATATGTATTGTGTCAATTTTAATGAAGGAAAAGGAAACCACTTCCGAGACAATTCTGAAATTGAATAGTTTTACTCTTCATTTGATAAAGAATGAAATATTTCAGCATAACAGGAGATCAATAGAGTTATTGGAATCTCTTCTAACCCTATGTCTTTGGTATAATTTCCCAGAATGGTCAAATAATACACATTATCATTTGTTCAATTATCTTTGTTGTTCTTTAACAAAGGAATTGGGTCCTTCAAATAAAAACAGATCATTTGGAATGTTTCCAGAAGCTAGTTCTCACTTTTCAAAGTTCAAAAAAGTTTCACCGCTGGAATCATATGAAAATGGTTATAAACTGCAGATTATAAATTATATATCTGCAATCAACATTGCATTATTTTTAAGACAAAGAAGTCAAATACAATGGTCGGAGAACCTGGAAGTAGCTTGCGACAAAGTTATAAATCATAAAAATTCATCCGAATCATCATACAAATTTACTGATGATGAAATGTCGGTTGTATTTTTGAAATTAAACCATTTGTTGGAAAAGATTCAAACATATCTTCATGAACCATTTGACACTCATGAGGAACAAGATGATCCAGAATATTCGGAAAGACATATTAATAGTTTATGTGCAAGATACAAAAAACAGCTAGATAATATATATGTACAGATTCCCAATGATAGACATAGAATTCTATCCTTTTATTTTTCAGTTGAAGCATTTTTGCATCAATTTATAATGAGAAGATTTCTCATACTGAACAAAGAGGTGGATGAGGTACCAGAAAATATAAAGTTATCTTTTATGAGATGTTGTGAATGTTGCATTTTTGCTTTAAAAGAATTTTTAAAACTCACGCCTAAATTGATAGCATCTCTTCCATTATTTCATATTTCTAGAATTATTTATACAGTCGGTATGCTATTGTTAAGGTGTAGGTTTTCATGTATTGCAGTCCCTGCATTTGCAAAATTCATGTCACATACAAATGGAGTAGTTGACCTTGTGAATCAAGTATCAGATTTACTTGAAAAAACATCTAAGATCTACGTTTATAATACTTTTATTTTGAAGTTTCAATATGTTATTGCTTTATTTGTTCAAACCTATGCAAGTAGAGTATTAGAAGACGAGAGATTTTTCAAGCGGAAACATTCGAGCAGTACCAATTTTGCCATAAAAGAACTAAGTAACTCTTATAAAAGTCCACAAACTTCTGCGGATTTTGAGAATATTCAAAAGTTTACAAATGAACAGCATTTACTGTCATCAAAAACACAAAACTCTTTATCTCAAATATATACCAACAACACACCTACTTTAACTAATAACATGAACTTCAAAACTAACGGTGGGCCTCAGATTTTGGACTCAGAAGATTCTCCATCAACATCAACAGGTAATTTAACTGAATATTTATCAGACATAGATTCATTAGCTTTGGGTTTTAATCAACTGAATGATGAATTTTGGTCAGATATTTTCAACAGTTACGCATAAACTTACTTTTGTTAATAAAAATACTATTAAAATACTTTTTTTATAAAAACTAATTCGAAATTCAATGGATTGTATTTATTTAATGTTTACAGGAGATAATAAAAACTAAAAAACCTTAAATACGTGTTAAAAGGTTTGCTTTTGTATAAATTTCATATAAAGCTTATTTTATTATTTATAAATCTAATAGATCCACGACATCATTATTGGAAGAGGTTTGAACAGAAGGGGCTGAGTTTTGAACAGGGGCTGATTCAGTCATTTCACCAAAGAGGTTGTCGTCATCATTGTCATCAATGACAGCGGAAGGGGTTTCAGTCGTTTTCGATGCTGGTGCAGTACTTGAAGATGGTGCAGTGATTGGAGATTGTTGTGTTGCTTTGATTGGCTCTAATTTAGCATTCATAAATAAAGAACCAAAAGGATCGGCTTTCTTTGGTTCTGATGTAATGGCTGGAACAATATCTACAAAAGAAGATTGTGCTTGAGTAGAAGTTGACGTATTAACTGTACTGCCCATATCAAATAATGAACTTTGCTGAGTCTCATGTATATTAGATTGTATTGTAACAGGGGCCGCACTCTGAAAATCAGCAAAATCATCATCATCGTCGTTATCATCATTATTATCAAAAGTGTTATTATCTAAAGAAGCACCATTGGAAGTAGCAGTATTGTGGTCCAATGGTTTATTAAATGTAAACAAATCATCAGAATGAGAAGCTTTATTACTTACGGAAGTGATTTTTGGTGCAGCATGTGTATCTTCATCTTCGCTATCAAAGTCAGCACTAACACTAATACCATTGTTATAAGAAGATCTGAATCCTGCTCTTGGGTTTTGTCCCAAAGTTTCAGCTGCTGCGCTACCACCGGCAACACCTTTGAATTTCTTAGAGGTTTCTCTTGCTTTTTTCCTTTCAGCACGTATCATTTCATCATCTTTCAAAAATGTCACCAGAGATTGAGCTTTATTTCTAACATTGATACCTTGATCTCTTCCTTGTGAGTCGATGTAGTGGAATGACTCTAACATCTTGATCAAGCTCAGACTTGTTCTAACATCATCAATGAATCTTTCAGAACCATGTTTGATTAAATAATCTGTTAGTTGTAATGATTTGTAAATTTGTCTCCATTCGCTTGCAGTTTTTTCTGTGTATCTCCTAAATATCATACCTAAAATCTCTTCTCTCTCTCTTATATTGTATGTCCCTTGAGCAATTTGTTCCATTAAAGTGGAAGATGCACCCCAAGGTTCGTTATTGGTTGCTTCACGTACTTTAGCTTCCATGTCTGTATAATTGAACATGACATTTTGTGCTTTACGGAAATATTTTTTAGCGTCGTAAATTGTTAGATTGCTTAATGTATCTTCTAAACTCATTATGTGATTGTGTGTTGATCAGCTTCTGAAAGTTCTCGAACAAATTATCAATTAACCACAATAGTGTATATTGATGTTAAAAATGTCAAAGATGTAGCACTGGTGTTCCAACAAATTTTGTTAGCAACTTCAGGAATTGGAAAGTGTCTATTTTTTTTCACCCAATATTAATTTAGAACGGCAAAATAATTGAAAGCAGTCGAGACAAGTTGTATTCAGGTTCCTAGTTCAAATATATCCACCTTCTTAAAAGTAATTAAATGTTTCATACATTTTTCAAAATGATTTGGCCATTAAAGAGGGACATTTTTCACTTTCATATTATTTCTATTTTTTCAGCTCTTGGAGAACAAGAGGCCCTAGAAAACTGCATTCGTGATAAATGATGTATATTCATAGAGTTTACACATCACGAAGTGACAACTGTAAAGTAAGACATGTCGTTACAACTTGATGAGTTAAAACAAAATTTGACAGCAAGGAATGTTTGAGCACTGGGTCCTAGACGGTCCAATAAGATATTGAGCCAGTAGTTACAAAGAATCCTTGTTCTTACAAAGACTCCTCATTCTTACAAAAAATTATACGTAGAAAGAACAACAACACCTTGTGATAATGCTATATAATAATGATTACATTGTATAGTAACGATATATAATGATAAAAACGTGAATTGTTATGTTTTTTTGATCAAACTTGATAGTCGCCAGTAACAGGTTTATGAAAAGAACAAGCTGACGTTTCAAAATCTCAAAATTCCATCATCCTCGGAATCTGTAACGGATACCTTATTAGTATGGTTCATGTTTGAATTGTTCATGTTTGAATTGTTCATATTACTTGGTATCTGCATGTTGTTCAAAATATTGGCTTGTGCATTTGAGGAATGTAAGACTGTATTGTAGTATGTTTCAACATTCATAGTGCCAAAAAGCTGCTTGTTGACATTACCAGAATAACTATTCTGGGCATTCTGATTCATTCTAACAAAAATGGCTCTTGACTGTAATGCATGAGCTAACAATAAAGAAATAGGCCATATAGGAGCATCACCTAATATTCTAACACCTAAGTATAAACTACGGGTTGACAGTCTTGCTTTTTTAATCACATTAGCTGTTTCTTGAATGCTTGTTGAAGGTTCCATTGCATATGTTGCTAAATTATCATCTAAGACATCAACATCCAATGCACCATTTGCCTGTACTCTTAAGAATTCTGCATATGTTTCTTTATTATAACCTTTTGGTAGTTGATATAACTCAATTTTTTTCAATATTTTTTCACATTTCAACCACATTATTCTATCAGATGCTTTCAAAATAGAAGGTGTCGAATTCGGTGTCAAGGTCTCATTGGTCATTACTAATGCCCAATCTTCAATTCTTTTCATTTGCTCAGCGATAATGAATACAGAAACAAAGATGCTCATCACAGAAAATATTGGTGTTCGTTTGGAAGTTTTTTGTGCATTATCCGCGACAGCAATGGTTTCAATCCAAAAATTTATGGCCATTAATGCATATTCAGTTGCCTCATGAACCGAATCTAAATCACAATAGAAAAATTTATTCTCAAGAATTTTGTTCAACTTGTTCCAATCTTGCTGATAAATAGTACTCATGATAGGTGTGATATTAACACATTTCCGGATACAGGCAAATAAATGCATAGGTATCAGTAACAATGCTTCTACATTATTATCGGTGAAATGCTTTAATGTGTCACTATCAGCTGTCGCCAAAACCCCACCATTTTTCACATAAATTGCTTCCCAATTTTTCATTGCAAAATCAAGAACTGGTTTACAATTTGTCCTCCATTTCATTTCACCTTCTAATGTGTTTCTGTTATAATGTAAACTTAATTTATTATTTTCCAAAAATATTTTCTCATGTATACCGATTAACAACGATAAGAGGGTTTTTAATGAAAGTTTTTCATTTTCGTAGAAAAATTTGTTACCATTTGCTAAATAATTCAAACAATTTTGATATGTTTCACCACCATTACATAGTTCCAGCAAAGAAAACTTAGAATCTAAACTGATATTATGCTTCTGTAATATCATGTTCCATTGGTGGGAGTCATTGCATTCGAACAACTCTGGTAGATAACAAGGTATACCACACTTAACATCAATGGAATGAAAAAAACAATCCATTCCTGCCATATTAGTAAACATAATGGATATAATTAAAAAAACGTGACAAGTTCTGATACGTTGTTGCGCTTTTATAAAATAATTAAAGTCTTTATCTATCTGTTCAGAGGTTCCAAACTGTGCCAGATATTTAGATAAATCTTCAGGATGGTTTTGATGATCCATTGCGCGATCACTGCCAATTGGAGGTTTTTCAATAGTTTCAATCGGTAAATTAATTTTAGTGACCTTGATCAATTCAACTAAAGTGCTAATTTGAGCATGAATCACTTTCTTTTGCTCCAAACCCAAGTTATTATTGAATATATTAACAAAAATAAGTAAAATCATAGATTGCATAACCCACAAAGGTGTATTAGAATAATCATGTGTCTGACTCAATTTGTTTATAATGTTTTTGATTTGAGTCCAGCAAATCCTAGATAATAACATAGCATGCGTTGAATGAAAAGAATGTAATGCTCCGATTACAGTTAATGATAGAATATATGTGTAGTTGTCTGGCTTCACTTCAATAGAACCAATGTGAATAAATTGAAATAGCTTATGAAATTTTAAAATATACAGCTGTGTGTATGAATTTAATTCATCAAGTGTTGGGAATAGCTCGGCCGATAAACTGTTGCTGCTAATAATATATGTTCTAATTTCTTCTGTGAATATTGGAATATTCGTATTACTATTCTTGTTTGATGTGCCAAAATCCATAATGTAATTGGATGCCGAATTATTTAAAACCTCAGAAGATTCAAGTATATCATGTAAGTAATGAGAATCTTCATTAAAGACAGCGTGTTGACGATTATTAAAAAATGCAGTGACGATGCTTGGTTTTCTTTTATGACTAACATTTTTGACCGCGGTATGTGCAATTTGAGATGGATCTAGTTTGTTGCTTCTCATTATAAAAGGTGACATCTTAATTTGACTAAAATTTTCATTTTCAGTTAATGGAGACACAGTATTTTCAATCGAAGAATCAGAGAGTTGATGATTGATGTTCATATGATTCGGTGATATATCATTTGAATGACTACTCGATGACATGTCAGATGGACTATGATCTTCAGTCACAAAACCAATATCGTTGAAATGCTTGGAAGATAGTTTGAAGTTATCAAGATCAACATTCTGAAATTGCGAGTTGGTCTTTAAAAAATCATTCAACCATTTTTCATCAAAATCGTCACTTTGTTTTAATAAATCTGATTTTGAATTCATAGAATTTATATCTTGATCAAGTTGGAATGTGCTGCCTAGTGCGTAATCGCTTTTCAATAACTTAGATGATCCCATAACTGTTTGTTTATTTTTTCCTGCCAAATCAGTCTCACTTGGGTTACTGAAATAATCGAACAAATTGCTCATACTTGTCGAATGATTATTTATGCCAACATTATTAGAAATTATGCTATTATTGGAGTAACCACCTTGACCCACCGAACTATTTGTTAAAAGGTTAGCCAATGAAAGAAATGATGCAGAGTGAATGAAAGAACTATTTAAAGCACCGTCAGTATTACGCAATTTTTGATTTCCAAAGAAATTTTCTTGTGGCAGATTAAAGTTTGTGTAAGTTTTATCTTTATCATCCGTATCTAAAGTATTCAAATTATTATTATTATTTTGCACCAATGGGTTCCCAACAAATTTTTCATTTTGTATATCTTGTAAAAGGTTATCATCTAAACTAAATTGAAACTGTTCATTTTGTTGAAAATCAGAATCAAAAACTTTTTCCAAGAGTTTATTTGGAGTTAATTGTGGAGTTGAAAAACCAACTTGATGAGGTGTATCATTTGCAATTTGATTTATTTCTTGTTCATGGTATGACATAGGCTGATTGTCTCTTCTATAAGTGTAAACGTTAGAGGCAGAAAAAGATGCATGTCTTTTTCTGAATTGATTTTGAGGAAGCTTCAAGTTGTCTTGTGGAGTTGGATAAATTGGAGTCACAGAATTTGAAGTTAACTCAATATCATCATTTAAATTATTAATCTTTTTACTTTTTGTTTTCTTAGTCTGTTTTTTCTTACTGTCTTTTACCTTTCTAGAATTAGCCTTACCTGATAAAATAGTGTTCTTTTCAACTTTATTTTGTTTTTTTAGTTCGGCTGCAGTCATACCAAGAGGATTCAATGGAGTAGGTAAAATAGTTTTTTTATTACCTACTATTTTCACTATATTACTATTATTTGATTTACCTGTGCTTTCAGAACAATTTTCAATCTCAGCTTCTTTTTGAGCTAATAATGTTGGGTGTAATTTATATTGATGTCTCAAAACCAAATCTTTTCTTGCAAAGCATCTCCCACAAAAAATGCATAAATATGGTTTTTCATTGGTATGTGAGATCTTATGCCTCTTCAAATGTTCTTGTCTGACAAAACCTCTTGTACAAATTGAACATAAAAATGGCCTTGGTTTATTAGTTTTAATAGGCCTTGATTTAACGGGGATTGGATTACCGACTGAATGTTGCTGATGTGCCGATAGTGTATCTGTCATATGATTTTGGATTCTATTGAATTTTGCTATCTTTGTTGTATTGATTCTATAAATATATTTTTGGGTAATTAGTTTGATAAGTATGAATCGGTAATAAATAAAGACTGCAAGATAAAATATAAATGTATATATATATATATATCTGAAGTCAAATACAGAAATGGCAAGTTGAAATATAATTTCACTTTGTATTATTTTTATAGTAAAAATAGTGCTTGTGTGTGAAATATTTTTATTTTTATACGTTTCCATATTTTATATTAGTTTCTTTTTTAGTTATTGTTTACTAAAAAAAAAATTAGCTTTTTTTTTTGTTTCTTTTATGGACTTTTATGGCATTGTTTTTTTTTTATTTTTATTTTTATTTTTTTTTTAATTTTTGTTGTGTCTTCAATTTTTTCTACATTTTTTTTTCATGCAAATATTTCAACCTGGTGAAAAATAATATGAGATTGAAAAAAGACTATCCTTTTTGTTCATAAAGAAATAACTTAATATTGAGTAGTTGTACGCAATTATAATCTAGTCATGAGTTGCCATATTCTATAGTTTGAAGCATTGATTTATCAGGAAGAAGTCATGATAAATCTTCGTGTACATTTAACAACACAAAAATAGATTATCCACAAGAAAATTGTACCCAAAGATATGCATGATATAGTATAATATTATGCTTTGTCGTTTCTTTGAAAATCTAAATGAGAATATAATACTTGGAGACAAATATTGTAGAACTAAAAGGATTAACGTAAAATGTAAAATGTAAAATGTAAAACGTAAAACGTAAAACGTTAGAATAATATTTTGACCAGTTCATTAACATCCCTAGCAAAAACACTCTGAAGTTAGTTAGCCTTCAAATTGAAAATAATCTGTAACAAAATCAATAAAAATGCAACTTTTGGATTTATAATATCTTTTTCTTTGTTTTTCTTTGTTTTTCTTTCTTCTATATTCGTTGCAGAACAAATTGCTTTTGATTGCACTTACAATCTCGACAAAAAACGAAAAAAAATAAATACACGAATCTGGAATACGAATTTGTACCATGCTGCAGTGGTGATGAACAATGAAACCTACTACTCTACTCAACTCTCAACCACTAGAGAAATTCCTTCTAACATAAACATTAGGATAAACATATAGAAACTCTGGGAAGAACCTGTTCATGTAGCATTATTTCCGAGAATTGCATGTGTGCGTCTCTGTAGGAATAAGAGAAGATATACAAGCATTAGATTCTTCTCTCTCTCAGAAACCTTGATAAGTTATCGTATAACTTTGTTTAGTGAAAGCGACTCTTCACTACCATTTTAACATGATCATTGTTATCTTTCCTTTTTTCTTTCCTTTTTTCATTTTTTTTTTCTTTCTTTTTCCTGATGAATTTTCCGAGTGTGCGTCTTTTCGCTTGTTTGAGTACTTATGATTGCTTTTTTTCTCAAAATTAATTAAGCTCGCAAAAACAATTTAAGTAATTTTTATTCGGAATATTGTACTGTTGTTTCTGCGAAATATCTAATAAAGAATTTCGAAATGTAGCAACGATATATTTTACATTTGAATTGACATCAGGTGGGCCACCAGCTTGCAATTTCAATTAGAAAAAAAACGTAATAAACGCAATAAAATGCAATGAACGTCAGTGTGTATCGTAAACTGTTTGAAGACAGAACCGCTAGTTCAGTCCTGCAATATGAAGAACATCAATTGAGTGATTAAATTACTCGATAAAAACGCACACAATGTAATATTGCTGAAACAAGACATTTCTCATTGTCTAGAACCACTCTTGTTCTTCTTCTTTGTTATTTTTTACTGTGCTTTCACACACACAACAGCAGCTGCAACAGCAGCTGCTGCAACCGTAATAACGCAAAGAATAATCGCCACTCAAATGACAAGCACTCAGATATATTCAATTCATACATACCACTGCATCACAAGATTACCAATATATCAGCATCTATTATCTGCATACTTTACACCCAACCAAACTTCACCAGTGAAAAAAATCAATTCTAGACAATTCTTTAACCTGTAAGTAACTGACCTTTGAATTTTAGGCGCTTACAAATATATACATATTTATACATATTTATACATACATACATATATATATATACCTAAAAAGTTTGACGACAGGTTTTACAATTCAATTAAAAAACAAACGTTTTTGTGGCGTTTCGATTTCAGAAAGGTAAATCCTCTATTTTCCCCAAATTAGCCGCCATCAAATAAAACACAAATTCAGCATATGGCACACAGTACGTGCTCACATCTTAACGCCCATGTCTGCTAAGGCGCACTGCGGGCCAAAGGCACCGTGTGAGATTTAGCCGCCCAAGCCAAGACTTTACCCGGTCACCACACCGCACACACCCATCTTCACACGGTCTTGCTGTCACACACAGAAGAACAACATGCGGCTTATCAGGCCCTTGGGCCAGCAGCAACGATTCAATTGCTGAACTGTTAGAAGCTCTCTGTTGCATGGCATCTGTGACCCACCACATATGTACAGTGTTTCAAATCCAGATCTTGCACCTTGTCCGTAGATTCTGGCCAATAGGAGATCTGATAGAGGTCTGTGGAAACGTTACCCGGCCGACGCTTGACCCGCTCGGTTTCGCTTTTGTTAAAGTGCGAAATTTGAATTATGCCCCTAGCTCTAAAGTATTTCATGTTTTTTCCATATATATATATATATATATAGAAGAGAATACATGACTTGTGGGATTTATGGTTCAAGCAGAGATGCTGGACAAGATCGTTTGTTTCAGGAATATCAAGTAGATAGAGATCATTTGTGAAATTCTTTAGCACGCCCAGATTGTCATTTACTATAAAAAAAAACATGTTACCTAAGAGATACCCAACTCCAATTTTGAAGCCTTTGTGGCCATTTTTTGTTGGTGCTGCCACAGTCTACTATTTCATGGGCAAAGCTGCTGATATGTCAGCCAATTCAAAGGAATTTATCAACGATCCAAGAAACCCAAGATTTGCTAGAGGTGAAAAGCCTGTTGAAAATCCACAATAAGTGCAGTTGGGATGAAAAAAAACATTTGAAAACACAAACAATCAATTAAATCAATTAAATAAACTTTATTATATTCTATGTCAAAATAGACCAAGTTTTTCCCAAAGAATCAAAAAGTCAAATGACATTGGCACATTTTTCATATATCATGAGAAACACAGTCGCTTTTTGTATTCATATTTGAGAATTTTGATCTCGATGTAAATATGTATATATATATATATTCTTTTTCTTCACCTACAATATTTCATGTATCAACACAAATATATCAATAGATAATTTTTGAAATATACCTTGCAATATATTTTTATGCAAATATTAATTTAAAGAAACAATTCTTTCAATTCATTTCTTGAGTTCGATAAAATTTCTATCTCTTCTTCACTAAGATCACTGCATCTAGTACTCAGTTTTTTCCAAACATCTCTTAACTCTAATAGTAACGTTTTGTCCAACGTACCTTCATGCTTGTTTTTGTCATAGGTTATTATAACAAGTGCAATGAAATCATATTTATGGCATTTCAATCTTACAATTGGAACTGAATCAATCAAAACTGATATTAACTCTAATGTCTTTCGAACAATTGCTATGGATGTAGTGAAAAATGGATTTTTAATAATGTACTCACCAATAGTGAAAATAAGTCTAGATAATAAAACTGTGATATTCTCTTTTAGATGTTTAATAATCGTATTGGCGTAATCGAGAGTTAATAGTGTCAAATTTTCATGTTCAGATGCTATTCTTGGTAAAATATTAGTGAGGATATTGTCTCCTAACAATTTCTGTAGATTTTTCTTGTACATAAGTTCATCATTTTCATATTGCTTCATATATAAAAGAAGTAATGTTGGAAAAACAACTTCATATATACAATAGGAGTCTTTTGGGGAGAATGATGGTGGTAAAAAAAAAGTCATATTGATTAAAATCGGTTCAAAAATACCAAATAGACCGGTATCTTTAAATTTGATCCATTGATCTTCTTGTTTACTATCCAAGCCACCAAACGGATATTTTAATAATCTTTGTATTGCCACGACACCTTTCAATTTAATATTATGCAAATCAGTTGTGTCGTCAAGTAAGTTCATGATAGCTGGCGTGATCCACCACACATTAGAACTTATCTGTTTTTGATTCAAATATCGAAGTATAACAAAAAATAATGGAATTGACAATAATCCCCCATTATGTCTCCATTTCTCTAAATCTTCTTCTTTCTTTTGCGAAAACCCAAGTGATGGATTCAACCCAGAATTTAATTCTGGCTTATTGTTGTAATGTTGTCTTAACTCAGGTTTATAAAGAAGAGTCTGTAGATTTGCAATAAGGTTATCCAGAATTAAGTCTCTCTCCTCATTATTTTTGGACAAAATTGGATCCAAAGCGTTTGAGCAAAACTCACTAACTTCTGCGTCAACCAACTTAGAATCGGTGCAGTAACTAAGATATTGGATGAATTTCGTTTTAGTCGCAATCGATTCATGTTCAAATGACTCTTGATTCAAGATATCAGTAGCGTTTCTGGCAAATTCATTTGTAATAAATTTAGGATTTTTCAAATCCGATTCTTCTATCAAGTTCCTAGTTTCTGTTATATCATACTTGCTCATAGTCAAGCAAATAAGTACTTATTTATTGTGAGAGTAATGTTGGCTATGATTATTAATTGATTTGTTTTGCTTTACAATTTGCTTTATAAACTGCTTTGTAATGTGCATTTGATGATGATGAGATCTAAATATTTTCTTTTTCAAGTAATGCGAAATTTCAACTCTATCACAGCCAAATGGGATTGAGACACATTAACTATATGTGAGGAACTGAAATTATGAAATAATATATTCTTATGTATGATACGTCGAAATTGTAATATGAACAGTATATTGAGAATTATAAACAGAGAAGTTGGATTTTGTACTTGGAAAGAGAAGAGAAAAAAAGAAAACCACAACAAAACACACAAGACGAAGCTATATTAAACCAAAGCTACCAAACTTTCAGTGACATTGTCTTTTGTTTGTTGACATAATGGTTTTGGCCCTCCCATGTATTGGGTAAATAAAAACTTTCCTAGAATTGGATTCTTAACAGTACCATACATGGTATACTTATTCTTCTTCTTTGAGTATTGGGAAAGTGTCATTGAGCCATCGGCATTCAATTGAATAAACAAATCATCGTTTTTCAATACTTGATGATTAATTTGTATCAGCTCATTGAATTCCTTAATACCTTCTTGAACTTCCTCCTCATGACCGGCAATGTCTGGGTGGTTTGAAATAGTATTAGAGATCCCATCTCTTAGATGCGCAAAACTCGTATTTCTGACCGGTGTAATTTTAGCAAGTAACTGAATGTTGCTATCCAACAGATTTTCTAGGATTGGCATTGATTTTGTTGGATCATTCAAAGCATCAAAGATGTTTTGCTTGTGAGATAGAGCAGAATTTGTATCGATAAATTTTTTTGATAAATAAGCAGAGTTCAAAACATCTTTGACTTTTTCTTTATCGTCTTCAAGAATATATATACCCAAACAATATACTTTAAATTTCATGAAAGTCACTGTTCTGATTCCATAACCTAACATATCATATACACCTTTGATACCTTCGTATTTTGATTGATCTATGACTAATGGGAACGGACTAACATCCTTGTAAACAGTTACAAAGTCTTTCGTCTCATCATTATTATCAATAGGGGTATCATTTTCAATGTAGTTATGAGAAAGTTGAGAAGATCTGTTAAAGAAGTTTGCATATGATAAAGAGATAGCACCTAAAGTTAACCCACTCACCAAAATAGTATAGCCTAAATTTGTTTGTTTACGACATTTTTTTTGTAAATTCAATAGAGTAGATTGATTAAAAGATCTTTTTGATAAAAAGCTACTCGAAGATTTGAATCCAAATCCAATTCTTCTTAAATTTGTATTATTTATAATATTCCTGTTCATTGTTATGAAGCACACCTAATCAATATTTGTGTACCTTCGCTTGTCTTTTCTTAATAAATGATTTGATTTCTTTTGCCAAAACTCGATAACAGCTATATATGTCTTTGATAAGTATTGGTATATGGTATCTCAATTATCAACTATCTTAATCCGATTGGCCAATGACTGTGTGGATTGTGATCTCAATTGAAGACAACTGGGAAACAAAAATGTTAGTATGTGATTTGAAACTTTGGAAGTGATCCTTTATCTCAAACAAACTTGACTTTTTAATTACAGGGTGCGTTTGAGTGTGTCTGGGTGTAGTAGCTTTCGATAACTCAATTTAGCATTAGTAATGTCAATTCAATTGACAAAACTTGTAAATTTCAAAATGTAAAGAACTGCTCTATAATGGAATAAAATTCACAGTCACTGATTCTTTCGGTTGTTACACAGGGTCAAAGACTTGATGAACTATAAGAAGTGACTGTTGTTCTTTATCATGAAGAATCAACCGTTTTCCAAGTAGTCGGAACTTTTTATTTGAATGAATATTGAATGTTGTTGGTGTCCCAATTGCAGAATGAATAGAATTTCAGTCATAGAGTCACGTGATCTCATTTAACTTACTCTCATTTCAATTATTTAAAGGTAATTTGAGCCAATGAATATATAAAATGGATCAATATTAACCAGTCTGTTGACCGTAAGCAAGACATTTTTAATAGGTTTGATTGCTCTGTTGAATTAACTTGTTTTTATATGAGTTGGGGCATTATATATCAGATTTTTCACTCATAACAAAACATTCATTACTGGTTATAGGTTATAGATTGTTTTCTTCAAGTTTGAATAGATGAAAAGTAACAAACTGTTGCCGTTATATTAGAAGATATGTTTTCCAGTTTACGAAAAAAAAATAGAACTGAGAATAATGATCTGAAAATAAATGTTCAGAAACCTCATAATCGGTTAGAACGAGTTAAACAAAGTTTACCATCAAGTGACAATGTCAGCTATGATACAAAATCTAATTACTCTGGTGAGTTGCTTCCTTTGAAAGGAAGTACGAGTGATAATACTTTATCAGTTGTCTCAGGAAATATATTAGTTGGAAGTAGTTTCAAAACCAACAAGTCATTGAATAATTACAATACACAAAACCAAGATGTAACCAACAATAATCATAATTCTAAAATTGATGATTTTTTGAACTCACAAAAGTTAACTAACTCTAAGGCCAAAAAGTATCAACTGGAATTGACCTATCACGATTTATCTAGATATCCAAATATTCCAATAATGGTTGATCTGTCACTTCTCCCTGGTGTTCAAGAAGGTGATTTGTGCGAACTAATGAATTATGATAAATATAAAAAATTTTCTAAGACAATTAATGATACAAATTTGACTAAAGAAAATTCAAACTATAAAAAACCTCATAAAAAATTAAAAATCTATTTTATTGCAAAAAATATTATAACAGATAATAATAGGGTGCAACACAAAACCACACAACTATCGATAGCTTCCGGCCAACTTCAAACTTTGTTAGAACTTCCTTCAAGATCAAAAGTTTGGGTAAAAAAGAAATCCAAATTAGATTACGAAATTGATTTGTTGGAGCTAAACGTAAAGGATATGTTGTTGAATAGAGGTGATATGTGGTGTATATCAAAACAACTCTTAGATTCTTGTGTGTTTTCTGACCAAAAATTATTATTGACTGATTCGGTAAGATTAGTAGTGAATGGAATATACAGAGATGGAAAAAAAATTTTATCAGGCTACATAGGGGAGAGCACAAGGATAGTTTTTAGATCCGAATCAGCAAAATTAATATTCATAATACAGATAACAGAAGAAATGTGGAATTTCGAAGAGTCAGGAGAACAGTTATTCCAAAAATTAGTTAATTCATTATTTCCAAAAATCTTTAAAAAATGGAAAGAACGTGACACTCACCATAGTATTACCATAGCATTTGCTATATCAATGGATTTATCGACAGATTCTTATGATGATTTGAAACCAGGTGAGAAATTGAAATCGACAACTGATTATTATAGGATCGTCGTGGATCAAGTAAATATAATTGATTGGGTTCAGATCATGGAAGTATTGAGAAAAGAATTTATGAAAGTTACAGAAGAGTTAAAAAATGTTACAGTAAAGCAAGAGAATGGCGAATTTCCAATTATAAAAGGAAGGTTTTCACCAGTAATTAAATCTAACTTTTTGGAGTTGGTTAATTTTGCAAGTACAATTTTAACAGACCCCTTCAAACAACTAGATTTGAAGCATACAACAACACATGTAATACTAATATCTCCAAGTTCGGGTATATATGATGTTGATTATGACCTTCTGAAATTAACTGGGAAGAACTTAATGAACTTGGAAATGACAATGGACTTAATCTGTCTTGCTAGAGCTCCACTGCATATAGTTCCATTGTTTAGATACATTGATTATGATAATAACTTACATCATTGTACACCTAGTTGGTTAAGTATTTTTTTTTGGAACGACAGTCATAAGTCAACGTTTGACGAATGGGAGCCTCGCTGTAATTTATATAATTTGAGAATGATGGGGTTAACCGAAAATGAAATGATGGATGAAGTTGACATAAAATATTTAGCTGTTAACTATCCTAGAAAAAAGTCCATTAACCAATTAATGACGCACCATGATGAAAATATTTTCTCATTGAAATCCAATTTAGCTGGAAGTGATCATTTGAAGAACTTTATCGAAGGAAATCATGAGTTAAATGTGAATGTAATTTCTACAAAAGTAGGTGATAACATTGTAGAATCATCAAATAAATTGATTTGGAACACTGCCAAATTAAATGATCTTACTAGTGAAGATATTGATAAACAAAATGTGATAGCGCATCTTTCTCTCCAGAACAATGATATAATTTCCATTAATGAAGACGAAAGTCAAAACAAAACGGATGATATAATATATAATTCTATCTCTAACATTTCAATGACAAAACCAGATGAATCTGTTGCGATAGACTCATTGAAGTATATAAGCAGAAAAGGAAGTATCAAAAATATTTTTGCAAAGCAAATTTTCAGAAGCCTTATTCCACCAACGAGACATAGAAATGGTATTCAAGATACTGGCAGTGTTCAATTCAACAAAAGTTATGAAAATATCGAAGCTAAAGCAGAGCCTCATAGCAAATTGCATGAAAATGATAACTCTCCAATTATAAAAAAGCAACTGCGATCTGTAATAAAGGGAAATGATATAAAAAGTTCAAATAATGATGACTCATCTTGTCAGAGATCTGATTATTCACAAAACTCTTCTAAAGGCAACATACCAAAAAGATTAACTCCTTTTTATGATAGTGCTACTAAGCCATCATCAAAACCCGGGGTAAGATCAAAAATATTGAACCAATACAATACTAATTCATCTTGGAACGAAATAACTAATCCTTCTGTTCCTGTAAGTAATGAAATTGCTGGTTCATTTTTGTCAAAACGATGGAGGGATGTTCTTCCTAGATTTGTTGCCAAAAAGTATAGTAAATGGAGATCTTTTACGATTCCTGCTGAACTTCCATTAACAATAACTACTTTTATAGACTCTCAAGAATTCAAAGAAGAATATGAATTTAGGTACCATTCGGTGTCCATGAATACTGATCAGGACCTATACAACCAAAGTCCAAAAGACTTACTATTGCATATGATATATATGCGTTTAGTTACCGGTTTTCAAATTTGTGTAGGTGATCAGGTCTCAGATATTGAATATTCGTTTACTAATGATAAAAAATCTGCTAATGTTTGTAAATACATTTCAGATACCGATTGGACAAGTAATAAATTTTACATGTTATTAGACACAGAGATACATAGGATAACATTTGGTTTAGATGGAGTCATTGATGTTCAACGGTATTTGAAAAGAGAACAGAATGAGCTAGCTCAAGTATCTAGCTACATGCCTTTGGTGAAAACTAGATATGAGGAAAGATACAGAACTATAAAAAGAGACCCTTTGCATGCGACAAGAAAAGGATTAAACTGGAACAAAATTGATCAAGCCCTGGCATGCTATGGAGATTATACTGAGAATGGTAAACATGCTGGCTTTAAAGCAAAATTTGTTGTTTTACCAGTTGAAATTTCTCAACATACTCTTTCAACCGTGGTTAATGGCAGAAACGAAACACTTTCTGTAGAGGAATTACGATTAGAAGGTTTGCGTCGTTTGATTTCTTATATTGAACGATCCAGGATTAAACCTTTCACTGAGAAAAGCAAAAAAATGAAAACTGATGATCAACCTCCTGAGATTCATTTCTACACAGGATCTTTGATGGATTTTATCGAGGAACAGTTAAAAAATCAGGATTATAAAAGTGTTGAGGATTCAATATTTTTAGCTCCAAAAACCTTGTTAAACAAAAGTATAGATTTCAAAACACTAGCTAAAGAGTTACAGGAGGGGGCAGATAAAGTACCATTGGAAACAAGAAAATGGCATTGGAGTAAATTTAAAAACTGTTTTGTTGGCTCTGATATGGTAAATTGGTTAATTAGGAACTTTAGTGATATTGAAACAAGAGATGATGCAATTTTATACGGGCAACATCTTATGGACAAAAATGTATTTGCTCATGTATTGAACAAACATGGATTTTTGGATGGTTATTACTTTTACCAACTCACTCCTGATTATATTATTAAACTTAAGGAATTTGATATAAACACAACATCGAAAAATACAAAAGAAACGGTTGAAAATGATAAAAAGAAGTCTTCCACAGAAGTACAGGTTAGCATGAGTGGTAGTAATGAAATTATAGAAAGTCAAAATAATGGCGAAATAACAGATATTGAGGTAAAACCTAGTATAATCTTAAGTAATTCATTAACAATTGATTTGGATCCTGAATTGAAATCATTCAAGAGAGAGACTTGTGTAGTTCATTATGATAAAGTGCACAATCCAGATCATTGTTTTCATATCAGATTAGAATGGTTATCAACGACACCTAAACTAATAGATGATAAAATCAAAAACTGGTCAAGTATTTGTGAAAAATATGGACTGCTTTTGATTGAAGTACCTTGGGAAGAATTATACTCTATACCAGAAAGCAACCCATTTCATACTTTTATAGAAGTGAAACTTGCAATCAACCCTTGGGAAGAAATTGGACTAAATATTGATGATTTATTAACTAAAAATAAGTTTTATTATCATATATACCTTTTGAAAAAGTCAGAATTTTTATTGGACAATAGAGCATTCCAATTTTTAGATGATGAAAATAAGTCATTTGACATTAAGTATTCCTGGGGAGTGCCAACTTTCAAGAATGCGCAATATATACATAGATCTGGTGCATATATTGCAGAAATAAAAGATAACGGTGATTTGTTTCTAGCGCCGAACAATATTTATATTAATAGAACAAAGCAAGGTAACATAATTGGTAAAAGTAAAAAACATGTCAGACTTCAATTTAATGCACAGGGAATCATGTTAGAATTTCGAAATATGTGTACTAACAAGGGCAAACTAAGAGAAATTTTTGAAGAGGCTAAAAACATTTACTTAGACTCAGAATTGGGTGAGAAATCTACCACTACATTATTTACTTAAACTAACTATCGTATAATTTAGTCAATAGGAATTTGGGATTTATTGTATTGTTTCTGTTAATTTTTTGATAACTTCAAATGCATCCTTTTTACTTACACGCTTCCTAACATTTTGTTGTTTACTTGAAAGTATAGAGCCATGGACCATTTGGTTACTATTGGCTTCCTTGGTAACAAATTGAATCACTGGACTGTCCGCTGTCAGCTTATAACTTGGATTCTCATCAAGAAACGGCATATAAAAAAATTTAAAGTATATGGATAAACAAATCCCATCAAAGGCTATCCCATTATTTCCTTTTTTTAATTGGTATGAAATTTGCAATGATTCCAAAATTTTTTCATCATAATTTTCAGGCTTAAAATTATGAAGAAGAGTGTTACTTACTTCGGTAAATTCTTGATGACTTAAGTTAGGCAACACATTTTCCACGTAGTATTTTTCATCAAACCCTAATGCCAAAGCAATGCACTTAACAAACATAGAGACAGATTTTTCAATGACCTCTTGGGAGTTTGCCATACCAGAACTGAAACGTCTGATTTTTGTGGCTATAAGGCCCATAGAGATGTAATCTTTTTTCATGAATAACAATTCCAGGTAAAATGTTAAATACTGATAAGTGTAAATAAAATGCTTTCCAGGTCTTTCAAAATCTGGTTTCCAAATGTTGATAAGATTTTTATTTACAGCTTTCAGTGACATCATGGGCTCTATCTCTTCAGTTGCACCACTATAATCATCAAAATCTTCAAATAAAATTTTTGCTATTCTATAAGATTGTCTGTGGTGCCATTTACGTTTATCTGAATGCTCAATTACTCTCAATAGTTCAATGATTTTCTTGTAATATACTTTTCTTTGAGGTTCTTTTGAGATAAGACTATCTAATTTCCAAAATTCATCATCGAGATCAAAAAATTCCTTATCATTTTTCAAAATTTCAAGTGATTGCACTGGATTAAGTACTTCTAATTTGACCCATTTATAACACATATTAACTAGAGAATAATGTGGTTCAACAATAATATCTTTTGATGTGGAATCATCCATTGCTAACTTGCATGCCTTCAAAATAAAATTTTGTATCTCTTCTACTTTTGTTTTTCTTCCATGTTTAAACAAAACTTTGCTAATTGAATAATAATTTGTCCATTTTTCCTTAACATCTTTAGTATTTAACATGGTCGATCTTATTGAATTTGATTTTTCAAAAAATGAGCAAATTGCTTGCTCTACATTTTCGGTTATATTTGAAGTTGAGATTGGTAAAGATTCTTGAAGCATTTTTGACTCCTTTGAGTCTAATTTTGTTTCGTTTAGGTTATCGTTTTCTGGTTTCTGAGATGGGTCCCTTAATTTGAAACATGCCAGGTGCATTGGTTTGTATAATGCCATTAATAGCTCTATACCCAAAGACTCCAAGACTCGTAAAACTACTTTTTGGTCATCTTTGTTTCTATCGTTATGGGAATAAAAAATTGTTAAGGACATCTGATAACACAATATGGCTTTTTTTTGATTCAAAGCAATAATTTCTTTCTTTTCTGGAACATTGATTTTATCTGAAGTCCACATTAGATCATCCTCGACAATATACGAATAACATTTACCCAACAGATACCAGCTTTCATATCTGTTACAGTCGTATAATATATCAACTCGTAACATATTAATGATGGCATCTAATTCAGATGGCCTAGCTTGCATAGCCTTTTTACGAATTTTGTATAAATTGATTGCTTGAATACTCGAAACATAATATAATCCTGTTTGAATTGCTTCTTGATACTCGTTTTCTGGCGTTTTCAAAGTTAAATTATCGACACCAGTGAAACATAACACCAAAGATTTAGAATTTATGGGTCCTTCAAGGTACGTATCCACAACAATTTTATTCTGAGAAACTACATCATTTGTTGTATCACACGGATTACCAATAGTTGTTATAATATTATCAAGTACCTGTTTTAGAGTTGATTTGTTCGTACTAACCAATATTGGATTCTTTTTTGTATATTGCAACTTTATCAAATAAACACCTAAAGGCAATGAATTTACTTTATCCATATGAACAGGTTGTGTTGTATGGTACTCAAATGAGATATTATCGCTATTCAGAGTGTAATGATAACGACACCATAGTGTTTGAAGCAGTTGGGTGTAAGATGCATTGTTGATAAATCGACATAGCAGGTTTTCAGTATACCTTAGAAAATTATCATTTCCTGCATCACATGATTTAAAATCACCTAACAAATAATGTATGTTACTTATTAATGTTGTTATCAAAGTGCCTGTCTCTTCATGTGAAAATGCTTTTTCAACAGAGGTGTTGTATAAGTACAATATTAGTGTTAAAAGTGAAGTGATGGAGTCTTTAAATTTTGCAGCAGATTTGTGAGCTCTTTGAAAAAATGATTTCAAACTGGAATCAACTTTGGAAACAGATTCAAAATAAAATACAATATAAAATATACTGAAGAACTTAATTAAGGTTGTATAATCAGCAGGAGATGGTTCCCATTGTGCATTAAACCATGCATTGGATGCCAAAACCTCAACTAATTGTGTAGTAAAGTAATCAACATTGGACAAGCATAGTAACAACATTTGCTGGCGACTTTGATCACCATGGTCCTTGTAATCTTCTGAAACCACTTTCTTATATAATAATTGAATTATTGAAAAAAATATCTGCAAGCACTTTTGAGTATCAGATCTTTCAACGTAATTATCAAATAAAACTTTCCATAAATTGATTTGAACCGCAAATGGAGACTGTTTGATAAATGATAATATTTCTTTATCATCCTCATCAATTTTATTATCGTTTCTATTGCTTAAAAGTACTTTTTCCAAAAGTTGTAGATTTGCATCATTTAGTTCACTACCAGTTCCATTCTTATTATCTGTAGAAGCATCGATTGCTGTCAAACGCTCAATTATGCTGATTTTTTTTATGTTAGAATTCACAATTTCAGTACTTAACTGAGAAATATATTTATAGTTTGGGTATACTATATCAATCTTTGTATTATAATTTGAAAGATGTTCTTTAATTTGAGAACATAATGTAATCATATCCTTATTTGAAAATTCCTCACAAAATTGAAAAAAACAAAATTTTGCCCATAAAAATTCAATTGTCCACAATGGATCATCTCCTGATTCTACTTTCTCTGCCAAATGTATCCATTTGTGGATTTTTGTTTGTAGCTTGTTCATATTAGAGTTCAAATCATTCACTTTTGTTCCTTGCAATGACTTTACATTAATTTCTTTGTATAACTCCCCCACCATATTAATCAAGACTTCTACCACAGACAAAATCAAAAATTTGTTCTCATTTATGGAATCAGTTAAATATGCAAATAAGCCAACTTCGACTGATGACAGTAGCCATTCAATATTTTGATATAATTGCTTCGACCACAAATGTGATATTATCAGCCTATCCTTATTTTCTTTCTTGGATAATAACTCATTTAGTATCTTGAAACGAAGTTCATGAAAATGCATGTTTTTTGAATTCACAGTTTCAATGAATTTTTTAACAGTCTGAGGGCTAATATCACTTAGAAGATGAACATAATTTTCTTTCTCTCCAAATTCATTATTCCCGTTATATTTTAACAGTGTTGCTAACTGTGGTGTATTTTGACCTGGAAGTTCCTCATTCTGTTTACTTTTTACAGCATTCTGTGAATTTTGAATAAATATGTCAGCATGTTTGGAACTCCAGTTTCTTAAACATTCAAAAAAATCTATAAAATATAAGTCTGAAGATTGAGTCACTCCATCCTTTATTATTGATGATAATTGCTCTCTATCCACACAATCATTCAAATTTAATTTGCAGAATGATTGATAAAATTCGTTCAAAAAGTTATAATGCACTTCAAATAACTTTTTTTCATCAATCTGGTTTTCATTTTTGACTCTTTTGCTTACTCTCTGTGCCGGTCTAGGTAATTCAGTTATCGATTCAGATGAACGTTTCTTATTTTGATTTAGTTCATCTAAATTATTAACTGTTTTTGATTGACTGTTATTATAAGTCTTATCACCAAATGTTTCATCAGATAAACATTTATCCTTTTTTTCAACCAACTCATCTGGTAAATCATTTTCTTTCAGATGTTGAGAACCTTTTGATCCATTTTCGTTATCATATTTAGTTGATTCGGCAATCGAATCTTCATCAAGATTTGAATTATTAACTTCATGAATGTTCTCATTATCTATAGTTTTGTCTAATATTACAAAATGTATTGCTTCTATAGGTGATTCTGTTTCATTATACGTATCGTAATCTTTAACTAGCATATTGAGTGCTTTCATGTGTGGCACTAGGGTTTTCATAGACGCTAAAATATCTTCCCATGAGCTATTCTTTAAACTTAATTCATACTCCTCTAGCTTTTTCATTTCTTTGTCGTCCTCTGTTTTCATTTGATTTATTTTCTTCAAAACTTCGTTAAATTCATGCAACTGTTCCCTATGACCCATGATTGGCAACGTGATTATTGACTTCTCTTGTGTATCTGTATCATGTATAGTATCCAATAAGTAAGTGTATCTATTAAGAATGGTTCTTAATTGTGGTAGAATTTTATTTTTGGTTAAACGTCCTAAAAGTAAGAACTGGTTTTCTGGTTTATTTAGCTCATACTCAACAATTAATCTCTCCAACTTGGCACTTCGAAAGCTTCTAAATATCAACAGTAGCAGTTCTGTGACTGTGTTATCTGCATAACTATGTTGCATAGATTCTAATAGATCTTCAACAACTTTAAGAATATAATTAACAATTTCATTGGTCTCCATATCTTCATATCTGTCAATAAGATATGAGTAATAAAACATTCCACGATTTCTAAAAGCCAAATACCTCAAACTATCCAACGTTGGGGAAGAAAATTGATACAATCCCCATTTATTGGTTTTTAAAATAGTCATTCCAAACAATTCATCAAATTTACTCAATGTTTTGTCGTAATTTTTCTCTTTCAGATACTGTAATGCCAATTGAAAGGTTTTGAAACCTTCTTCAACTTGTAATTCTCTTGAATGCTCATCGACTTCAAATTGATCGTTGTTGGAGATTTGATTCAAAGCATTGAATTTCGACATCACTTATTGGGCTATATCTTATTTATTTCAGATTAGGTAAAACTAGCGTCAAATCAGATCAAATGAGCATAAAATCTGTTATAATTTAACCCAAATTATATATCTGTTCGATCTGTTATTTTGGATATTAGCTTCTTACCTTATTATAAAACAAATCAAGTACTTTATACTTCAGTTGCTTTTTGATTGTTTGGCTACTTTTATATGAAGTAAACATTAAAATTCAAATTTTAAGGCGCCATTAATCGAAAGAATCTCGAAACATCAAAAATTATCGATGATCTGACCTCTTAAAAGCAAAACCGAGAATGATAATCATATTATAAAGGTCAAGAGTTTAGATGCATTGATATAAACTCTATGTGAATGGTTTATTTTATCAATATTTGAATAGTTTGATGTTTTAACAATCGAGGGTCAAAGCTTCAGGGTGATCGGCTGCTTCTGGATTATCAAGCAAGTATTACTAAGTGGAAACATTGAAATCGAATGCATAGCTGGTTGATAGAATATTTGCCTAGAATTGGAGCGATTTCTATTTTAATTGAAGAAGATGAAGGGCAATCTTTGAGTATTGTATCAATTGATGAGAATCAGCTGATATATAGAGTGGATAGTGAGTTGGTGAAATTGCCATTTGCAACCAGTATCACACTGAGATTCAAAACTGGAGAAAAAGAAAAATTGTATTCACAAAAGTTTACTGGCAATATTCAATTTAAACTAAATTACTTTCCAGAGAAAAATTCACAGAAAGATATATCTTTAATGAATGATGATAGAAATTGGAAATGGTCCAAGAAAGAGTTATCCTCGATGAGAAATTATATTTTTAGGTGTAAAAATTGTGACAATTCTATTTTTGACAGCAAACTTAACTCTACAAGATTAAATGACATGCCATCAGAATTTTGGGCTGAATTGATGGATTACTGGCATTGTCATAAGCCTGACATCAAAGATTACTCAGACTTGGATAACATACAACATCAAAAATTCCGCTATACTCATTTAGAGCCTTCTAAAAATGAAGTTCTCGTTGGAAGCTCTTATTTTGTTTGTAATCCAGAAACGTTGGACCAAAGAGTGTTTATTGATTTTGAGTTAAAAACCGTTAAATGTTCGAACTGTAAAGAGGTGCTAGGAGAGATTAACCAAGATCAATTATGTCAAATTTACAAGTGGAAACTACTTCTGAATGACAAGGAGGCATACATGATGCTGAAACATGTTGTCGGCCAGATTTTGAATTTGATTGATAGTACATCGAGTCGTCATATAATATTAAAATCAGAGGACTCGCAGGATCAAATTTATCTTTGGGTATTTTCTGTAAACACAATTACAGGCACAACTTATTACAATAAATGTCAAAATTCTATGAAAATTTTATATAAGGAATTAAACGCTAGTAAAAATATGATGACTGGCATCAATAATACAAATATTGAGACATTGACCACCAAAAATGAAACATATAAAGCATTCATTAACTTTCTTTTTGCCACTAATAATCAGTTACCGTCTACAGTGAAAGTTTGGAATGACTGGAACATTTCATACGTTCCAATATAAAATTTTGTACAATCACTCAGTTTATAGATTCATATGCCTCTTCAATAAATGGCACAACTTGTTTTCTGCTTGCTTTGATATTTGACTGAGAAAAATGGTAGTGAGGTATTTGGACATTGGCACCATCATCACTCTTAGCAACAGCTGTTTGGGCAGGCGTTAATTCCAACTTATGGGCGATTTTTACTATAATTTCTTCAGCAATATGTTTATATTTATCAGAGGGTACGATAACAAGTTCACGACTGAATTGGTTTTTTCTGTCCACAAACGATGTCATTATTACAAAAATATCAACTTCTACCTTCAAAGAATAAGATTTTACTTCTTGCAAAAATGTTATTTCCCCTCCCAATTCATTGTATAACCATTGCATGGGTTTAACAATTGAACTTATACCTATATTGATTGGTACATCATATATATTTGTAAACACGAAATGTTTATAATCTTTTTTTAGTATTTGTTCAACTGATAAATTATCTAAATTATTCTTTGCAATCTTTAAATTATTGAAGTATTCAGTTCTATCAAAATCTGGAAAAGAACGAGTATATAAATCCAAAGCTTGGAAATCACAATCATTACATCTACTCGAAAAATTAGTAGTATCAATAACACCAGCACCTAGACATAATTTGATGATAGCTCTCATTTTCTTTAAATCAGCAATTCTTTCATACCAATATTTAAATACCATAGATGAGCAACTTCCAGCTAACTCTATATATCTAGGTTTGGCATTTAAATACATCCCACTATCTTGATGGTGATCGATTATTCCTATGACATCATCTACAATTCTTTCTAGACTAGTAGATGGCTTATTATGATCGACTAAAATTACCTTGATCTTCTCGAATTTTTTTTTCAATTGCAACAAATCCTCTCTAAAAAACAAATTTTCCTTATAAATGTTCATACTTTGTAATGCATAAACCACGTCTTTTCTTAAATCATAGTCTTCCTTCTCAATATCAATAATTGGGATTATAATACCATCCCTATTCACTATCGAATTACAATAAGAATATGAAAGAGCACAAGCGATAGAATCAAAATCGGCAGCTTCATTACCACAAACGATTTTAACAGAATTCCTATTAGGTATATTGTCATTCGAGTAGACACTCTTTAAATGAGTTAAAAATGTGCTTACACTTTTGAAAGCAATGCCTTCACCCTCTACATATAAACTGGTAGCCATATTTGACCAAACGTCTATTATGAACAATCGAAATAGTAAGGACAGTCAATGAAAATCACCTGAAATGAGTTGGTCACAATAACTACACCTGCTATAATATGTTTTGTCCCGTATCTACTTATTTGATCAAAGAGAAGTACTATATATATTCTTTTGTAATATTTATTTCGACAGATATACTTTCAAAAGTTACAACTTTGAGTTTTCGATGATACTGAAAAATCAATTCCTTAAAATTAAAGATCGCAAATTGGATCTGTGATGGTACCAAAAGTGCAATATCAGATAAAAGGCCATTTATTGATTTTAATATAAATCAAGTCAACATATGAAATGAGGTGAAAAAAGTGTGCTCGTTATTCAGTATTAGATTAAAGACTTCTGCCTAGTGTTCATGCTAGAAGTCCCGATTTGCATTTGAAATAATAAACATGTTGAGAGTTGAGATCGATGACTTTGGAAAAGAGATTCTAGTAAATTCAGATTTTGATAACAGCAGTTTGATAGATGTCATTGACAGGGTTGATAGTATGCCGACCAATTATCAAACTTATGAGAATTTCCGAGATAACGTCTATTATATGATAAGCCATGATAAGCAATATAAATTAGGGTTTGTTTTGAAATTTGTTGTTGATGAGATTAAAAGAGTTGATGAATTGTTATTTACTTCATTGTTTGAGGAGTTTGATTATTTAGTGAACCGTGATCTAGTAAGTTCTAAATGTTTAAGATTTAAGGATGAAACGATTAGGCTTAGAAATGAGAAATTGGATAAATTAGCTCAAATTTTATATGAAAAGTCTAATTTAGAAGAAATAAAAGGATGGAGGAATGAAAAATATGCAGTTTATCTTGGAAGTAAAGCCTCTGAGCCTTATGTTTTAGTAGAGCGTTCGATGGCTGGTTCCTTGGGTATATTAACATCTGGCATTCATATAAATGGGTATACCTTTGATAAAGAAACCAATAAACTTAAGCTCTGGATACCTAGAAGGTCAAAAAAAAAACCCACCTGGCCTTATATGTTGGATAATATTGTTGCTGGTGGTATTTCATATCCTAATAATGCTCATGAAACTGTTTTCAAAGAAGCAGTTGAGGAAGCAAATCTGGAACCTTGTATTGTAAAAAAATATTTGAAATCTGCAGGCCTTTTATCCTATATGCATTATAAAAATGATTTCGAAACAGACAAATTTGATACTGAAGATGGTTTTATTGTAGGGGAATTTGAATATATATATGACCTGCAATTACCTTATGAAATCATTCCTACTCCGAATGATGGTGAGGTCGACAGTTTTTCTTTAATGGGCTTAGATGAGATTCTGCAAAAATTATATGATAAAGAATTCAAACCTAATTGTGGTTTGGTCATGGTAGATTTTTTGATACGCCATGGTTACATTAACACAGAAAATGAACTCAACTATGAAAATATTATTAGGAGAATTCATAGAGAATTACCTTATATTCAAAGATTTTGATTTATGTTAACGTTATTTTTATTTTTTTAGAATATCTTTTAGACTTATGAAAGTATATTAAGTTAAGCAAAAGTTTTTATAATTACTTATACTGTTATGAGGTTATTCTTGTTCTCATTGATAACAACTACCTATAAGTCCTATCACATGTCTATGGTATTTTTCATATTAACGATACTACAAGTTATTTGAGAATTAAATCAATTTTGTTTATATTTTATAGTATAGATTCTAAAAATAACGTCAGAAAATAACGTCTAAAATACCTATTTAGCATAGTGTAACTTTATATCTAACCATTTTCTACTTTGAACTTGTTCAGGAGTTAATGCAATATCACCATAAACAACTGGAGCAAAATAAATGAAAAATGCAATAACTGCAATAGAAATTATGGCAAAAAATACAGCAAGTGGCTTAGAATAAACTTCTACTGCATCATTGTTAGATTTAGCGTTGAAATCGTCTTTAGTTGGATCTTCGGTTTTGGTGTCGCTAAATATTATTTCCCAAAGTGGAGCTGTGAATAATGCTGCAATTAAATGAGCTGGCAAGTAGTGATGTAAAAACTTTTGACGACCCATTAAAAAGAATGGGAAATAGTGGCAACACCAGCCAATAAAAAAAAACAATACGGGACCATATAACTTCTCTCTCGTCATTTCATTCAAGGCATAGTAGCCACGTTGTCTTGTAATCAAATCAGCACATATTAAACCAATGAAAACAGCTAATGAAATGACTTGGAACCACCAACCGACAACATTACCGGTGAAGAAGATTTGCTTTTTATTCTTGTCATCATTCCAAAAAGAAACACCGTTCATACTACCAGGCCAAGAATATGGTTGGGAAGCATATGGATGTTCAGAAGATAGTTTGTTATTATGTTCAAACATCAATCTTTGAGTTTCTAACCACTTGCTAAAAAATGGCACAGATCTACGAACCTTTGGAATATAAACTTTTCTGGCTTCATCTAGGTTAACGATATTTTCAATAATCCAAGTATTTTCAGAAGAAGTAACAGCTTTATTACCATTGACTTCTTGTTGCGACTTACCCCAATCTGGTAACAGTTCATCATTGTGAGTCCATAATGCAACGGCAGTGTCAACGTGGAAGATACGGAATGGAGTCATTTTCGACTTCATTTTACGACCATTATCTTTTTTGTTAATAGCTTGAAGAGTAAACAAAGTTTGTTGGTAACGATCACCGTTCGCATCTTCTTCTGAAACAGTAGTAACCTCTTCATTAGTTGGGAACAAAGGAGAAGCAACATCATGAGTTAATAAATATGTGTTTGTTCCGGTATGTCTCAATCTAATTTTATCACCTTGCAAAACAGGTTGACCAGTCTTACTCTTCAAATCTTTGACTGGAATAATTTCCCAATTATTGTTGACATCTTGGTGAACATAACCAGTAACTTGTTGACCTTGAGAAGAGACACGGCCGTCTTCATAACGTAATGGATAAAACAGCTTATGAGAATGTAAATAAGCGTTTGTATCTTTATGTTGAAAAGTTACTATATCATAATAATTAATTTGTTTAGCCTCTTTGGACAATGGAGATTCGTTTAAAGTTTCTTGGAAATATTGGGACATGAAATTGTCACCAGGACCTGAATTAATTAAAATAGAAAAATGACACCAAAACCAAAATAAGTATACAACAAATGGAGCTAGTATTAAAGCGTTTAATCTTCTCAAGAAGTGTCTAGCAAAGATATGCAGAGTTAAACCTGCTCTAATATCCAATAATTGCCATAAGTTAACGGCAACAGGGATACCAATAGACATGTACGTCATGACACCGACATATTTGGTAGAGATAACAAATGATAATGATAAACCAGTAGCGTATAACCAAATATACCAAGACAAAGTAAAAGAGCCCTTTAATTGTTCTTTGTAGAAACGGACATAACAATATAACGATGAAGCAATTGAGATAATTAAAATGGCGTCCAATAAAATCAATCTAGTTTCAATAACATGGGCATTATCTACAGCAACTAATAAACCAGCAAAAGCACAAGTAATGGCCTTAAAATTCAATTCTTTTAAAGTTAAAAACATTATAGGAACAGTCAATGTACCTAAAATAGCATTAAAGGTACGATAAGCAAGGTAAGGTGCTGGATTTTTATCGTATGATAAACCAATTTCTTCAAATTTGAAAGAACCATCGTAACCGACTAGATAACCAATGAGAGCAATCATCATCTTAGCAAATGGCGGATGAACATCAAAAAAATATGTTCTCTCTAGATAATAAGAAGCAAACTTACCAAAATGAACTTCATCAAAAACAACTTCTCTTGGATTCCATATTTTATAGAATCTTGTAAGAAAAGCAATACCGGTAACGATATACATCCACATATTATAAGAAGATTGAGAATCAGGTAATGGCTGACTCAACCAACGTTCGCCAAGGTATTCCATTTTTTTAGGCAAAACTTTTGACCTACCACCTTTGGTGTACTTGAGGTCGGCTTCATCAACATCAATTGGCTTGATCTTGCTATTCTTTTTAGAAACAGCCATTATGCTTTCTTCGCTAATAATCAAAATAAAAGAACGTATAAATCTATTAGATAGTTTTTCAACGATACAGGCTTAGCTACCAGATCTTAGCTTCGATTTAACTACTCTAAGATCACTATTGTAACTTAAATATTTACAAGATTGAAATATCAATTGACTGCCTCTTAACCACAACTATTCAAATTGAAATTAACTTAAATTGTAATTGTAAAAGATGTTTTGCTGGTCTATTTCTGAATTTTTCATTATTCGATGAACACATCGAAGTTAAAACTGAAAATTTGAAAAAAATGTAATGAAACAATAAATATTGTGATTTGAAACTATCGAAAGGGAACAGTACAAGTGGAATATATATATATAGTACGATGAGATTTGTAAAACTTTACGAAGGAGCAGAAGTATCAAAGTTGGTTGTTAGTCTTTCCTCTGTATCTGTTTTTGTTGACGAATAAAAAGCAGACTCAAAAGTTTAATTAGTGAAAGATGTTAAAACTTTGTTTATCATCTACACGTTCAAGAAATTTTGTTAACGTTACTCGCAAAATACATACGTCGAGTGGTTTATATGCTTTTTCCAATACTGGTGCAAAGACATATGGCTCCAATACTTCAACTGTGAATAAAACAACTACAACTACTAGCGTACCAGCAGCCACATCTTTGAAAGATAATGTCGTTAAAAAGAACGTTCCTGGTTACACCACCTCTCTGAATCAAAAATTATCTGGTGGCATTTTAAATGGTTCTGATGCTTTTGGAAAGCACGTTGAATCAAATGTACTTGAAGGTGAGATTGATTGGTATAAATCATGGCATGGAATTGGGTCCAAACCTTTCCCTGATACAGTACAAGCTGAACTAGAAAAGCCTCTATCGTTAGATGATATTGAGATAAAACCTGATGGACTGATTTATTTACCTGAAATAAAGTATCGTAGAATATTGAATAAAGCGTTTGGAGCAGGTGGATGGGGTCTAGTGCCCAGAAGTGAGACAATCGTCACCCAAAGGCTCGTCACTAGAGAATATGCTCTAGTATGCTATGGTCAGCTTGTTAGTGTCGCTAGAGGTGAACAAGATTATTTCAGTGAAACAGGAATTCCAACTGCAACAGAAGGTTGTAAGAGTAATGCTTTAATGAGATGTTGTAAAGACCTTGGTATTGGATCAGAATTATGGGACCCTGTGTTTATCAAAAAATATAAAAAAGAAAATTGTGTTGAGAAGTTTGTTGAACATGTCACAACTCAGAAGAAGAAGAAAATATGGTTGAGAAAGGGTAGAGCTGTTGAGTACCCATACAAATAGTTGCAAAATTGCAGGTTTATAAAGAAACGATAAAATTTGCTCAAATTTACTGCCAGGTCTAGGACTTTGATTTGGTAAACTAAACAAATTGTATCTTTCATATATGTATTATATATTCACTTTAATAAAATTGTGTTTCGACTGCTACATTGAGATGTAAATACTAATTTGCGACTTCATGTTCAGAACTAAGAGTCTCAACTCATCACCTTTATTCAAATATTTAATTCGCACTACGCTTTTTTCTAAACGAAGTAATTTTAAAGGTTCTTAATTTGAAGGTTCTCAAAATTGAAAAGTTAATGATTGCTATAAAACAGAAAAGAATTTGGGAGTTGATTAATCATTGTTTTGTTATAAAGACATTTGTTGGAACAAGGCATGAGTAGTGGTGCACACAAGTATTCTGAGTGAACAGATTGGTTATAAATAGTTGATTCAAGTGAGTTAGTATCAAAAAATTCGAAAAGTTCATCTTTATTTCTTTGTTGTCACAAAATGTTGCTCAAGTTTAGGATTAATTTTTGTTTACTTCTGAACACGGTATGTAGTCTGCCAATACAATTTAAATTTGAATTACCAAAACAAGATGTTGTTGATTATAAGTATGAAGAAGATACCTTGAGAGATTTAGAGTTTAGAGATTTGAATTTTATACATACCACAGACACTCACGGTTGGTTGGGGTCGCATTCGACACAGGATGATTATAATGCAGATTGGGGGGATTTTGTAAGTTTTATTGATTTGATTAAAGAGAGAAGATTAAGTAATGATCAGGACTTGATTGTCATCGATACTGGTGATAAAGAAGACGGAAACGGGTTAAGTGATGCCTCAACTTCTCGTGCCATCAATAGCACAGCGATTTTCAATGAACTTGACTATGATTTATTGACGTTGGGTAATCATGAGTTGTATAATGAAAACATTACAAAACAGGAATACGAATTAACGGCAATGTCTGAAAAGTTCAAAGATAAATATGTTTCCAGTAACGTCGAATATGTAGATGACTCAGGGGTTGCAGTTCCTTTTGGAAATAAATATGTTTATTTTGAAACAAAAAATCTGAGAACTCGAATTCTGAGTTTATCTTTTTTATTCGATTACAATGCTGTCAACAAAAGAGTAAAAGTAACCCCAGCCATAAACGTTGTCAAAGAAAGCCCCTGGTTTAAAAATATGACAGAAACTTATACAAATGACTCAATAGATGTTTTGCTAGTGTTTGGACATATTCCAATGACTGATCATCAAAATAAAGAGATTAACATTTTGCATGAGTATTTAAGAACTATTTATCCTGATGTTGTCATTCAATACTTTGGCGGTCATTCACATATTCGTGATTTTGTGCAATTTGATAAAAAGTCCACAGGTTTACAAAGTGGAAGGTTTGCCGAGACTGTTGGTTTTCTTTCAATAGATGGACTAAAGAAAGATACCCCAAAGTTTTTTAGAAGGTACATTGATTTTAATAAAAGATCATTTGGTCATCATCTTCGATTCGATAATGATTATCTTTTGAAGACAAAAAAAGGTCTAGAAATATCCAAAAGTATAGCAGAACTTTCAAATGATCTACAGTTGAATGAAAATTATGGATACGTGCCAAAAAATTATTATTTCCTGACTAGACCAGCTAATGCTCATGACAGTATACTTCATCTCATGACAAAAAAAGTTCTTCCAAGACTGCAAAAAGATCCGTCAAATTTAGAAATTGGACGATATATAATGATTAACAGTGGTTCCATTAGATATGATTTGTTTAAAGGTGAATTTACTAGAAATACAGAATATATCGTCTCGCCTTTTGACAACACTTGGGAGTTTATTAGTATTCCAAACAAAATAGCATCAAAAGTAGAATCTTATCTGAATGGAAACAATTACATAGCTGTCTTTGGGCAGCCACAAATGATCTCAAAAAGATCTAAAGTGGTTGAAAGGGAGCATGGGATTGGAAATTGTCCTTTCATCAAGTTACCGTTTCTAACAGAAGGATATACAACATCTGACGACTACGGATGCACTGGTGATGATACACTTCATAATAGTCAACAAGAATTTAAAATACCTAATGTAATTCAAGCAACTGAAAATATAGATTCTGCTGCTGAAGAAGAGATGGTTCATTTTATCTTCTATAGTTTCATGAAAAAAAACATAATTGAATCCTTAAACCGGATAATTGACGTTAATAATTATGATAACAAAAAAATTGGCATTAACGATATAAAGGCATATGATGGTTTGTCCACAAAATTATTGCTTAGAGATTACATAAAACAGATAAGTAAGTAGCATATTAGAGATATAATTAAGTAGCTTTGGTAAAACATTTAAAAACATTCAAGAATAATAAATTGACCATATGAGTAGAACTTTACGCCAGTCATAATATATATCAATAGTATACTAAGTTAAATTTTAATATGTAGCTATAAATTTTTATACCAGTGTTTCAAACATAACTGATTTGATATTATTTTATTTTGCATTAAATTAAATATGTTTTTTATTATGTTATATGTTAATTTTTGTTTAATCTATTTATAAACCAGATTGAGCTCTTCTTCTGTCACGTTCTTCAGCAATAGATAACTTGATACCCTTACCCTTTGGTAAAGAGATGTATGGCTTACCTGGTTCACCAATAACGAAAACGTTGTTTAATCTGGTGACGAAGGTGTTGTCTAAGCTATCCTTGATGTGAACTAAATCGAAACCACCATCGTGTCTTTCCTTGTGAACGATAGTACCGATTCTACCCAAGTTACGACCACCAGTAACGTAGACTAATTTACCAGCATCAAACTTGATAAAGTCAGTGATTTTACCGGTAGCTAAGTCAATCTTAACAGTATCGTTGATCTTGACATTTGGATCTGGGTATCTGATAGTTCTACCATCGTGAGTAACAACGTATGGAACACCCTTCTTACCTAATTGAACCTTCTTGACCTTACCTAATTTGTAAGAAGCTTCTTCATCGGTGATTCTGTGGACAGCGAATCTACCTTTGACGTCGTAAACTAATCTGAAGTTTTCGTTAGTGGCTTCTAAAGTGATGACATCCATGAAACCAGCTGGGTAGGTAGCATCAGTTCT
>JAKTPK010000071.1:0-15347 GCA_030557565.1 Tetrapisispora arboricola | reverse complement strand
TTGAGTAGAAGTAGCAGCAGCTTGAGTAGAGGTTGAAGAGGTGGTAGTGACGGCAGCAGCAGCATCATTGAAAGTAGAGACTAATGGCAATAATCTGGAAGAGTACCAAGATAATCCAGTCATCATGGACGAGATTTGGTTCATATCTAATTGAGCCAATAAGGTGGTGTAGGAGTCATCGGTGGCAGTAGCCATTTCAGCGTAGATGTCGAATAAAGCATCAGGAATGTCGACAGATCCAACTAAACCAACGTAATCATTTAAATGAGCACCGACATCAGTTAATAGAATTTCCATTTCTTGAATTTGTTGTTCAGTGGTCAAAGCGTTGGCTGAAGCAACGACAGCTAATAAAGCAGTGAATTTAGCGATAGACATTTGCATTTTGGCGATGTGTTAGTGGGAATGTACACTGGAGATAACAATAATTAATCTTGCTTTTCTTTGGATCTAAGATATTATTATAATATCACAATTTACATACAACTAAAAACTAACATAATTAAGCAAATTTATGATAATTTGGCTAACCATAAATATATTTTTACATTTACAGCAACTTCCCTATCTTTATATATAAATCCTTTTCAAATAATTTGCAGAGTTATAAACAAAAACAAAGCTTGCTAAATCCACCTTTGCAGAAAAAAAACAATAACATAAAACAACAGAAGACATCCAATTAATTCATAACATAGAAAGTAGAAACTCTAAACCACATACGTGTCGTTCGTTAAAGTTTCTAAGTCTATGTTGATTTGTTGAATCAAAATTTCATGAATCTTTAATGTGTTCTTTCATTCAATAACTATTGAGCATGCTCCTATTTCCATAGCACTTCATCCGACTCTAAACGAAACACATCACATTGTATACACCAAACATGAGTTATCTGGATCAACTCGATAAAGATTGGGTGAATATTTACTGTCGTCATTAATCCAATTCGTATTAGTAATTCAGTGCAAATTGTGTTTGTTTCGAAGCTTTGTAAGATACGACAACATCTGACCAATATTTTGGCATCAAACCAAAATAAATAAACACAAACATGAGCAAGAGAACGAGTAAGCAAGTAGTTGAAGTGGTAAATAAATAAAGAAAAATTATTCCAGACCTTTAAAACCAAAACACTGATAGTGGTTACCTAAGATCAGCCTACACATGAGAATTTTTGTGTGAGAGCAATAAGCTTTTCATCTCAATTTCTCGAAAATGAAGATATGCTCAGAAGACATATACGGCGATAGCCTGTAAAGATCCAGTCGTTTAGTCGCAGTTAGCTATACTGAGCAGTTTTTTATAGATGAAAAGCAAAAATTATTCTGAGGCACTTTCACAGCCTTTTCAGTTGAAAAAAGTAAGTGAACAGTAGGCAAAAGTCAGTTCATGACGACGTGTAAGATATCTCAAGCACATTAAATGATATTGGGCCGTATAGAGGACGTTATGAATTGAAGGATCGAAAAAGTGTTCCTATTCGAACATTCAGAAGAAAATTCTTGTTGAAAAAATTTTTCATGACCGTTTGGGAAGTTCCTGTCCAAAGAGGGAAACCATCGTACAGAACCAGAAACAACATTGACCAAAACGGAAAAACACAAAGATTTGGTTCACATTGAACAATTTGCATCATGGTTGCCGCGCGCAGAGAACCTAAACGATACACAAACGAGGTTCTATTTAAAGGAACACAAAGACACACAAAGAATGTTTAACGTCTGCAGGATGCGACAGCAACAACAACGGTTGAAAATGAAGATTGCGAGGGCAGCTCTGCAATCAAAGGAACAGTACGAAAGGTCGGTTCGGCAGAGGAGGATGTGTTCAGCATAACTTTATGGTCGCCAGTCATAAATTGCTGGATCATAAAGCATCTATTGTCAAAGGTCTCTCTATGTTTGACGTTTCACTCCAGTTCAGGTCTTCTAATTTTATTTATCTGCTCGTTTCTGTGATACTAAACATAACATATATAAAAGTATATTGGATCTTACACATAACTGTATAATGCATAAAAAAATTGCTGTCAGAATCATTAACAAAATTATGTATCCTCGTTCATGTGACAAGTGCAGATATTTGATGAATATATACTTTTTTTTATTATAACATTATGAATTATTATATTTCTGCCAATTTAAAGTTTTGCATAAACAATTTGTAGCAATAGGGCAACAATAACATGTATTTTATTAGTTGCAAGTTCATTGACGATGAGAATTGCAATTTTTTGGTTTTTTATATATATAAGAAAAGATGATTTCTGTTTGAACACACTTTTGAATATGCAAACTTTTTTTGTCAGTTGGTAATCATTCTTTTCATTTTGATGAGTTAAAAAAACCAAAAGAATTAATAATAATAATGAAACTTTCAAATATTGCCTTACTAGCGAGTGCTGCTGCTACTGCTGCTGCTTATGATCATAGCTCAGCTGTAATGGTTGAAATGGAAGTCTACATGACTGATATCATGAATAATATGAACGATTATTTATCCATGCAACAAGCTAATCCTAATCAAGCTTTTCCAACTGCTATAATGTCAGCTTATGTTCAAATGGCTAAAGGTAACACTGTCAGCTATACAACCTTCTTTTCAGACATTGCTGAAAGTGATGTTGAAATGATCATGACTGGTGTCCCTTGGTATTCTAACAGATTAGAACCATCAGTTTCTGCTGCTTTAGTTGCTGCTGGTATTGATACCAACGATGAAAATGCAGTTGCCGCTTCAACTGATGCTCCAGTAGCTACTACTTCTACTTCTTCACCTACTTCTGCGGCTGCCACTTCTGCTGCTACCACTTCTGCTGCTACCACTTCCTCTAGCAATGCTGAAAAAACAGATAACACATCTACTTCCAAGATTTCTAACTTGATGAATACAAGTGACTCTTTGCTTACTTCAAAATTATACACAAACTATAATTCAACAATCACTACTTCAGTTTCTGATGTGTCAACAACAAAAGCTACCATTACAAGTTGTGATGACGGTAAATGCACAGAAGAAACCACCACCGTTAAGGTCACGAACGATAAAACTGTTTTGGAAACTGTCACTAGTTGTGGTTCTACCGGTTGTACAGCTACTACCAGTTTGAAAATTCAATCTACTACTTCAACTAGCTCAAAGCCAGTCATTGCTGAAAATTTAAACGGTGCTGCTAAAATTAATGTTGGTTTAGGTGCAATGTTTGCTGTTGCTGTTTCTATGTTATTATAGATAGAAGTGTAATATTTAATTAGGTAGATTAAAAATTATAGATTATAAAATATAATAGAAAATTCAAAATGCATTGAGTAACTGTTGAAGTTTAGTGATTGACATATGTTAAAGAATTATTCGATCTTAATTTTCAGCAACTCATTTACATGTATTTTTAATAATAGTTTGAAATTATTCAAAAAGATGATTATATATATTTCCCAGGCATCTGCCACAATAATTTTCATTAGTAACCTTATTATTTTGATTTATTTTTTAATACACATTATATGGTACGGTAACTTATTTTCTTATTATATACTGTTGATCGGTCTATCTATATTACTTCTATTTAATTTGGTATGTATGGTTACATAGTCATATCAAGACTATTGGTCGATTACAACAACATAGCAGCGGCACCGGCAACCATAGCCCCAACACCAGCACCTAAAGCAGCAGCATTATTAGCGGATGAACTTGAAGAGGAGCTGGATGTAGAAGCATGAGAAGTTGAATGAGAAGATGAGCTGGAAGATGAGCTCGAAGATGAGCTGGAAGATGAGCTGGAAGATGAAGGAACAGATGAGCTGGAAGTAACAGCGTTAGAAGTACTAGAAACTACAGATGTGGATTCAGATGTTGTTGAAGCAACTGTACTTGAAGCAACAGCTGATTCAGAGGCTGAAGCAGAAGCAGTGGAAGAGCCAGCAACAGCAGCAGCATTGTGGATTGGTAAACCATTGGCACCTGTAGAAATACTGTTGCTAGAGAAATAGGCAGCTAAGACAGTAGCTAATCTGGTTGAATACCATGGTAAGTTGGTCATCATTTCTTCAATTGAGTTAAAATCCAATTCAGTGAATAGACTGGTATAAGAGTCGTCACCCTTTTTGTAAGTAGTCATGTGTGTGTAAACTTCTAAAACACCGGCTGGTAAGATAAAGTTTTCTTCATTTTCAGCATAGGAAATGTAATCCATTAAGTTATTTTGGACATCATCCAAAACGGCTTGAAATTCAACAACGTCAGCATTATCAATGTCATAAGCAGAGACATTGGAAGCAGCAACAGCTAATAAAACAGCAAATTTTTTTATTGAGAACATTTTTACTTTACTTGGAAATCAGTTTTGGATTATTTATTTCTTACTAATCTCTAGAATAATTATAAATCAATAAAGCCTTTAAATTCTGATATATAAAGAGTCAAAAAGAACATTACTAAAGTGTAATATACAAATTTTAGATAAGATGTGCTAGCGTTTATATATGATTAAATTTTAGTTAACATTTGAATAATCAACATTGTATTAGTTTTTTTTATGTTTGAATTAACTACTGACCAGATATTATTGTTGTGTGTTATTGAATATGAAATCAGAATTGTAGTAAATATTTCATGTTCCCAAATTAAGTTTTGAACCAACACATTCAAACTGTTTATTCAATAATTTAAAGCTTTATACTCGTTTACGTCATTTTTCAAGAAAAATTTCTGAGCAAAGTTTCTACTTTTTTAAGAGCAACGTACCTTTTAGTTCAACAAGAAGATTAAAATTCACAGTTATTATTTTGTAGTCTTCATTTGTTCGTTTCTCATTCGTTTGAGGAACAAAAGCACTACCAGCAAGTACAACATTTTTCGTTAAACTAATCTAAATCAAAAAAAATAAAAAAAAAAGCAAGGAAACCCTTATATGAAGTATATAAACTAAATTTAGGTCAGGTATTTCGCACAATTAAAACTTAAAATATGATATCAATTTCATTTACTAAAGAATCAACTAAATAATATTCGATATTTCGTAAAATCATGAAACAAAAATAACATTTGCAAGATGGTATTGTGACTACTAGCGTCAAAAAAAGAAATGAATAACAATTGAAAATGAATAAAGACACTTGAACGATAGACTAGCACTTTAGTAATCAGAATTTCAAAAATCCTGTAGTGAACCGAAATAGTCAAAATATCAAAGAATTCAATGCATTATTTTAACATTTCTATGTAAACAAGCTTACAATTTCGGAATATAAAAATTTTTTAGATTAGTTACTTTTTGTATATACGTGAACTATATGAGATGTTTACGAATTCCATTTCAGAGAGTAGCAAAATAACACTAGTTTTCTTGAACAATATGAATTCAATTCACTTGAAACTACTTTAGAAATTCAAGTATTTAAACAAAAATGTAGCCAGGCATTCAAACTACAGATACCCCAATAATTATTTTGTATCTTAAACGAAACAGTTGTTCATTCATTTTGATCTTTTCTTTTTTTAGATTCAGATCTTATAGTTTCGTGAAGTAAATTTAAACGGTGCTACGCGTAATTGTCTGTAAGATATCAACTGAAAAAAAAGTGGATCTATCCAAAATATTCGTGGCAAGGTTATCACATTTGAAAAAATCCTTATTATTTTCTTGAAACATGATATTCACTAACTAATACATCATTAAAATACATAGTTTATAAAAAAATTATATTACACCGAAGACAAATCATTTTGATTTGTATGTACTGTGTAATTGTTAATGTGGTCGTTTGCGATATTTCATCGTCAGTTATGACGCAAAAAGTATATGCTTCCAACCAGAGTCGAACTGATGATCTCCACATTACTAGTGTGGCGCCTTACCAACTTGGCCATAGAAGCAATTCTATATGTTTACGTAATAAAATCTAGCCAATAAAGTACATGTAGATAAAATTAAATTGACATCATGGAATTTAAAATTATGAAAGAAAAAGGATCCTTACCACTAGAGACTTGGATTTAACCAAAACCGTAATTGTAAATAACAACAGCATTGTTCATATCAACCTTAGACAAAGTTTGGATTAGATTTTATTTCGTTGGAGTACTTCATATAAAATCACAAACTTTTCGCACAAAAAATGTAGCGCTAACATTTTCTGAATCAATTACGTTATCTTGCATTCTGAAAAAACCTAATTAGTACTATTGTAATATGTTTCAAAACAAGCTTATAATCTGTGTTATACAGCTCGACGAAACGAGGATAAGAAATTACTTTTGGAAATACTTTAGATTATTGACCGTTTGTAAAACTTTCTAGTCAACCAGATTTCAAATGACTCTAGAGAATATTTTGATATTGCGTCATCTAAACATGATGAGATATAACAGACATTTGCAATGAAAGTAATGTCAAACAAGACCTTTTGCCACTCACTGTGCAATCTGAACGTTTCTATAATTAGACTATTTATATATGATTAAGACACCAAAATATGTTTATATGGACATTTACATAGCTTAGAAAACGAAATAAAAAGTGTAATGTGATTTATTTTTGTGCATCAATATGTATATAACTATTGAAAGGTCTACTTTTTAATTTGAGTAAAATAATTTAAAATATGGTAAAGCTTTTTTGATTGTTTATGTTTAGTCATTGATATCATACTTTTTCTGTACTAAATGTTCTGAATGATAGTTTCAGTGTACAAATTGTAAAAAATACATAGAAATGTTTAAAGAAATACTAGGATCATCACTTTTTATATCGTTAGTGTTGATCAACTTGATTTTCATATTTCATAACTATCATATAATTCATATGGATTTCTAATTTCACGAAGTATTGCTATCAAACCATAGATATTATATGCGTAATATAAAAGAAATACGTGAAAACTGAAGACATTAACTTTAAGTTCTTCATTCAAAGAATGAAAAAATCCTAATAGCGATTAAATCTTTTACAAAAGCCTACTGTTAAGTTTACAAGAACATTCGATACAGATTTTTCAACAGTTCAAGCTAATTTGATTATTGTTATTTGATGATTAATATTTCACGTTAAGTGGTTTTACATCGAGAAAATTTTTGTTAACGATATTAAATCCTTTTAATAGTAAACCTGAAAAAACTGAGTTTTGCAGGTGTAAAATCTAGTTGTTAAAATTTGATCATCAATTTGTTCAAATCGTAGTTATATATATTGATATTGCAGTAATTAGTCACAGTTCTTTCAGCTTCAGCAAAGTAACCTGATTTCAAAACCTGATTAAATAATCCCATAACAGTAATGCAATTGTTTGATCTTTTCAATAATAATATTCTTATCATTGCTTTCAAAATGAATTTCTTAGTCACTGACAATTTATTTGGGTATCGCTAGTTTTCGTGTATTTTTGTTCAGTTAAAAATTTTGGCGCGTGAGATAATGTTATATTGACATTTTCATTTAGTGTTTGGCAATTTTGTAATGCTATTCTCTATATCTTGTTTAAATACTTATATAATACTAAAAGTATCATCTATAATCAACTTTCAACTTACACATATCTAAAAAAAATATTCAACAAAGATAGCAAATACACATAGAGGAAGTACTTGTTTCACATATTTATGACTTTTATTCGAATTAATTTATGACTGGTACAGATAAAGATCAATTTAGTGACTTCGAAGATGATGAATTAGATTCTTTATACCAAAAAAATATCAATAAGGAGGTCACCACTACATTGAAAAGAAGAGCAATTCCTGCTCAAAGAAATTTGTATGGTGAACTTTTACCAAATGAGCAAACATATTATGAAGAAATTGAACACTCAACTACGTTCAGGCCGACACACCACAAATTAAAAAGTGACCAATTAGGCTACTACATATATCCAACAAATTTTGAAATTAGAGAGTATCAATATAATATTGTTAAGAAATCATTAACTCAAAACATTTTATGTGCCATACCAACAGGTATGGGTAAAACATTTATTGCAAGTACAGTAATGCTAAATTTTTTTCGTTGGAGTGAGACTGGTAAAATTATATTCACTGCTCCAACGAGACCATTAGTAGCACAACAAATTCAAGCCTGCTTAGGTATAACTGGTATTCCATATTCAGATGCTGCCATCTTATTGGATAAGTCAAGAAAGAATAGGGAAGAAATATGGAAAGATAAAAGGGTTTTTTTTACGACACCTCAAGTTGTTGAAAATGATCTGAAGAGGGGTGTCTTAGATCCTAAAAATATAATCTGTTTGATTTTTGATGAAGCTCATAGAGCCACAGGTTCGTATGCGTACACAAAAATAGTTCAATTCATAGATAGATTCAATACCTCTTATAGGGTTCTAGCATTGACTGCCACGCCAGGTAGTGAATTGAGTAACGTACAAGAAGTAGTTAATAACTTAAACATATCAAAAATTGAAATCAGAACAGAAGAGAGTGTCGATATTGCAAAATACATGAAAAAAAGGCATAAAGAAAAAATAGAAGTATATTTGACACCAGAAATTGAAGATATCATAGAGCAGATAGGTATTGCTATCACACCAACTTTACAACAAGCAGTGGAACTAGGGATTTATGATGACTGCCCTCCTTCTGCAATAAATGCATTTGTCGCAATGCAAAAGAGTCAACAAATAATATTGAACCCTAGCATACCTGAGGGTATTAAATGGAGAAATTATTTTATTTTACAATTATTAAATCATGTTGGGCAGATGTTGAAAAGAATAAAAATATATGGCGTCATTACATTTTACAAATATTTTCAAAATAAGCATAAAGAATTTACGACAAAGTACAGTTTAGGGAAGTCGACTAATAAAGTAGCTGCTAGTTTTTACTACCATCCAATGATCAAAAAAATGATGGAAAATTGTGATAAATACATGAAAAATAACAAGTTTATTAGTCATCTGAAGTTTCAACATATTCAAGAAGAGTTAGAAAACTTTTTCATTGATGGCAAACCGGATTCAAGAGTAATCATCTTTACAGAATTACGAGAAAGTGCTCTTGAAGTTGTCAAGTATATAGATAATCTTAATATGCCATCAATTATACCCCATATTTTTATTGGTCAAGCAAAAGGAAAGGAGGGATTTGACGAGGTTGAATATAATAAAAAGCATAAACCCAAAGGACGTAAAAAAGTAGACCGGCTGAAGCACCAAGAAACGTTTTTGCAACTAGAAGAAAAGAAAAAACGGGAAGCTGAGCACAATCGTATAGAAAGGTCAGCAAGACGTACATTTAGTTCTGAAGAAGCTCAGCTAAAAGGTATGACTCAAAAACAACAAAAAGAAGTTATTAATGATTTTAAAAAAGGTGCTTATAATGTGCTAGTTTGTACCTCCATTGGTGAAGAAGGTTTAGATATCGGTGAAGTTGATTTAATTGTATGTTTTGATACCACTAGCAGCCCTATTAAAAATATACAAAGGATGGGTAGAACTGGTAGAAAAAGAGATGGTAAAATTGTTTTGCTATTCAGTAGTAATGAAGGTAGAAAGTTTGAAAAAGCTATGGAAGGTTATTATGAGTTACAGAAACAGATAGGTCAAAATTACATTATATATAAAAAATCTGACCGGATAATACCAATTGATGTTGAACCAGAGTGCATTAAAGAGTTTATCGAAGTAGGCGCAGACCACGATGAGTTGAACAGAATAAAAGACTCAGACGAACTAATTAAATATGCCACACAATGCACTTTAGGTAAAATGCCAAAAAAAACTAGAAACAAAGAAATCAAAGGTACCAACCAAAAGAAGTTTTTTATGCCAGACAATGTTGTTACTGGAATAATATCAGCTAATTCTTTAGTTAAAAAAGTGAAAATTGAAAAAAAAGAAGATGATATTTATATACCATCAATGCATAAATCAAGAGAAGAATTTACAATACTTGATGAGATTGAGGATGAATTATTTGCAACGCAATCACCAAAAGCACCAAAAGAAAATTTGGTTGAAGTTTCATTGGGAGATGTATCTTCTTTAATGGCTAAATATGGAGAAAACAATCAAGAGGATCAAAGTGTCAAATCCGCTGAAGTAAATATTAAATTCAGTACCATTAAGGATACCGGTAAAAAAGCTGCCGAGTGTTCCGGTATCGATCTACAAACTTATAACAACAAAAACTCAGTACTTGTCACAAGTGAGACCATTTTTCAAGCAAAGCACATAAACTCAGATAATTATAGTAAATTGCCAAATAGTCATTCTCTTTTGAAAAAATCAGACGAAAGCAAAACTGATAATACATGTAGAAAATTTTCGAATACTACTTCATTGGATTTAAGCAGTACGCTAGGTAAGAATGAAAAAGCACTATATAAAAATGACTTCTCGACATCCGATGGTCTGTTAACGAAAGTGCAAAAACTTTATTTCTCTAATAATTACTCATCGAAATATACAGTAACTATAGATACAATACCTGATCTTAGAACTGCATCAAAATCTCCAAAGTTTCATCATAATACTCAAATTCAAAAGTTATCAAACATGTTTAATAAGATACGCGATAACAGTACGCAAATTCAAATCGACATCAATAGATCCAAATGCATAGCAAGAGGTATACAGGGGGGCAATATAAGTTTGATTGATGATTCTGATAACAATTCATCAATAGTATTAACATCAGATACGAGTATCAGTACTAGAGAAAATGAAAAACCTGATGGCATTACTAGTACTCAAAATGAAAAACTGGACGAACTCCTGAACTCAGACTCAGATTTTTAATTGCAGGTATTCAAGTACGAATATGATATTATTGAAGCAGGTAACACAACAATTCGCATACATACATATACACTAGTATAGAAATATATAGAAACATAGAAACATATAAAACATATACATGCATATCTTCGAACTTGTTCTTAAAAAATAGACAATTAAGAGAGTTAGCTAACTAAGCATCAATAATTCTATTAATGAATCAGAAATAGATTTGTATTCGCGGCGCTAAAAAAATTTCCACATTTCATGGTTTTCAAGTATCCAATTCTTAACAGAGAATTTTTAGATAGAAGTACTTTTCGTTTTTGCAGAGCTTTTCTAATCCAAATAAAAAAACTTCGATGTTAAAAGAGAACTCATATGTATAATAGAAGAAAACTTTCACTTTCATAAGGACTTCGGAACCAAAAACTGTAAAACTTAGATTGAAGCATATATAATATGTTTAGAAAGTATGTTTCTTTATTTTTACGAAAATATTTTAATATCTGCCAGATAACTAACATTCAATATTACAACATTTTCTCTTTCATTTTCTCAATGATGTATCACATAAACTTAGATTTACCAAAGAAGATATCCATTCAAGGTCAAAAGTTAAGTCTTCGGTTCAAAGAAGTTTAAAGACTAAGCTTGTTGCTCAATTTCCCCAATTAGAAGAAGTTATTGATGAGTTAATTCCAAAAAAAAGTCAAATCGAATTGATAAAGTGTGAAGACAAGATTCAGTTATATACCGTCGATGGCGAAGTATATTTCTTTCAAAAATTTGATGAGCTAATTCCAAGTTTAAAGCTTATTCATAGATTTCCTGAAGCTTATCCAACTGTCCAAGTTGACAGAGGTGCTATCAAATTTGTATTATCCGGTGCAAACATTATGTGTCCTGGTTTAACTTCTCCAGGTGCTAAATTACCAGAGTCTCCAGGCTTTGAAAAGGATTCCATTATCATAATCAATGCTGAAAACAAAGAAAATGCGTTAGCTGTTGGGAAATTATTAATGAGCACCGACGATATTGAATCAATCAACAAAGGCCATGGTGTAGAAATGATTCATCACTTAGGTGATCCATTATGGAATTTTAACGTTGATTAGTGAATATATTAATTAACAAACTATAAATAAATTAGAATAATAATAATCAAATAGCCTAAAAATATCATTGTATGTTAAAAGCCTACTTATTTCTTTATTGTAACACATATCATATCGCCGTCAAGTATATCATAGTCGGCAAGTTGTGCAAATTCTCTTTTGTGTATATCGTAGGTATTGTCACCTACCGCTATATGTAAATTCGTTTGAAGAACATCTAAACCACTTTTTTGGCAGATAATGGTTTTTAAATACCTTATCGAATAGCATTTCAATACAGTTAATCCATAACTGGCTAAATATCTGTGACAATCATGTACTATTCTAATATTAATGATTTCATCAGATAACCAAGAACAATTTTTAGTATCGATAGCCTTTTTTTTTATACCATAAATTTTATCTAATTCTTCATATCTCTTTAAATTATGGTCAAAATTTATCTCATTAGTGGAGACCTTTCCCAAAAAGTACAATTCTGCATCTTTTCTTACAGATGAACCAAAAGTTGAACCATCGATGTTACGCAAATTTGAACATCTAGCTATGAGCTGATAATAATCCGTGGAGTAGTTTTCATGATTCGAAAATAATGGATTCCGTTGCAACTTTATCGAACACAAATTAATGAACTTTTCATTCAGCTGATCGATTGATTTCCAACTTGATATTTCGTTATCTGATATATTTAAATCAACCACTGATGTTACTACGTTGCCATCAAAAGTGCTGAGATGATTTTTTGATAAATCTAATTGCTTAATAGCGGTTATTTCAAGCATCATCGGCACATTAGTCAACATGCATTGAGATAACATCAATTCTTCCAAGAATTTGGCACTGCTCATATCTTTACATGAAAAATACCCAAATGGATTTTCGCTAAGATCTAGCTTTATCAAATTAGGGAATACCTTGAATATGAGTTTTACACTTTCGTTTGTCAATGCTGAATTTCGTATTTTCAAAGTTTTTAGTGTTAATATAGAAGTGTAATTAGATATCTGATCCCAGCCCTGTAAAAACTTATTTCCTGAAATTTCAAGCGACTCTAATTTCTCCATATTACTAATTAGTTGAACAATGAAGGCAAAGTCTTTGATAAGATTATTAGATATATCTAGCGATTTAAAATTGCCACAAAATTTTTTGACAAATTGAACATCTGTTTCTCCAAATAGCTGTTCAGATATTCGAAGGTTAGATAAACAAACATACTCGAGTTTAGAGAAATTTTTATTCTTTGTGGTCAATGTTTCGAACCCATAACCTTTTGCAATTTTTGTACCTATCATAACTTCTCCAATATCACTTAAATCATCACCATATTTTTCAATCAAACCTTCTGCAAACGTACGTCTGTGTTCAACTTCTCGAAGCAACTTGTTGCGTTTCATAAATGTTGCACTACCAGGAACTGTTACTTTAAAGTACTGAATCCCATTAATCGAACCCGAATGTTTCCCACGAGATACATTGTCCCACTCTAATCCGTATGCCTCCTCATCTTTCCAATTTTCAATTTTACCTATATATCTTATTGTGCAAAGATAATTATTGATGCTCAACCTATCACCAACTTTACACATTGCTGTAAAACCGTTTTGTTCATCAAATCATACTTTACACAAACTTATTTCTTTGATATTGCAGATACGTTAAGCAATGTCTACTTTCTTAAATCAGTTCCAAAGTTGTAATTTTAATTTTTTCTCTTGTAGTTCTACCGTTACTATTCCAAGAAAATGTTAACTAAGATTATTTCGACGGCACATAAATAACGTGAAAAATTGTTTTGTTTAAAACATTACAAACAACTTGAAGAGTCTGAAAATAAATTGGCTGTTTGAAAATATTAAATAAAAATTATGCAGGTTAACAAATTAATATACAAATTTACAATAATATAAAAAGTAAAATCACTGAAAGAACAAAACAATTACGCCATAGTCGTATCTTCGCTATTTTTCGATAAAGAAATAGCATCATCTAGAGATGCAAATAAACCATCCAGATCAAATTCTTTTGACCATTCTGATACAATAGTTGTTTGTTCGGATTTAACAGGTTCTTGATGAGAACCTGTACTCAAGGTTGAGGAACTTTCAGCCGTCATTGAATCCTTAGAAGCCTTTGGCAAAACCCATCCATAAAACTTACCATCTCTCCAATCACTTAATACAGAGATACCTGCACTTTCTAAATTTGGTACACCACCTTTGCTCAATCTGCCTCTCATACGAGCCACATGAATCAAAAAGTGTTTAGTAAAAGTATCTGGATCATTAGCAGGAATAGGAGGAAGCTCATAAAACTTCTTAAAGCTATCTGTCATCTCATCAGATTTAGATAATCTTTTGATTAACATCAAAACAGCAGGATATGGATCGATAATGTGCTTTGCCGGTATAGCATTCAGTAAAGCTAATTCCGCCTCTTGCTCAACCTTTGTCTTCTTTTTGTTATCTGTTGGGAAACAAATACCAGGGGAATCTAAAATCTTCAACTTATTATCAACTTTGACTTCTCTTAATGCTGTTGTAACACCAGCTTGATTACCGACAGGGCATGCTTTTGAGGAACCACCACGACGAGATGTCAACGCATTTATAACAGATGATTTTCCGACATTTGGATAACCAATGACACCAACAACTATAGATCTTTTAAGGTTACTATTGTTGGAGTATTTTTTCAAGGCTTCCATTAAAGCAGAAGCTGTAGCAGTTTGAGTAAGCTTTTTATTGAAAGAGGATGCATTTGTCGCACCGCTGGCTGCTCTTAATGGAATCGTTGGAAAACTGGATTTCAAAACATTCAACCATTGTTCTAAAACGTGAGGTGGAACTAAGTCAACTTTGTTCAAAATCAAAATCAATCTCTTACCTTGACTTTGTAGGACTGCTTGCTCAACTTTTCTTGACCTTGTACCTTCTGGATCTCTGGCATCTAAAACATAAAGAATAACGTCAGATGCATCTACCACAGTCTTGAAAATCTTATCGTAAGCTTTTCTTGACTTTTCCAGTTCAGTGTCACCTTCATCATTATCTTCATAAAAGTCAATATTATAATCAATCACATCCAAATCCTCTTCTGGTTCTATCAAATCTACACTGCCATCGTATTTGGATGCAGCTTCTTGTGCAGAAGCCATTAAAGCTGCAAGTCCGTTCTGGTCATCATCATCATCATCATCCTCATCCATAGTGTCATCTGCAATGATTTCACCTTGCTCTATGGCTAATCTCTTTGCTTCTAACCTTTGTTGTTTGGCAATTTCTTTTTCTTCCATGTCCCTCAATTTTTTAGCTTCGATCTCTTCGATGATTTTATTCTTATAAGGGAAATTTGAAGGAATACCTGGGTCTTTCTTTGATCTTGACTTCCAGGTTACATCTTTTTTGGCTAACTTCTTCTCTTTTCTATGTTGAGCTGCAGCCTTCTTTTTTATACCTTCCTTCATACGAGTGGAAGTTCTTTTGGACTGCTTCTTTCT
>JAKTPK010000069.1:75939-104966 GCA_030557565.1 Tetrapisispora arboricola | reverse complement strand
ATCAGGAAACTCTTATTCAAGAAAAACAACAAGCACAGGCAATAACGGATGACACACATACACGTCGCTGAAGATAACTAATAAACCAGAAACAGAAATGTAGATAAAGGCAACAACCAAACATGAATTAGAAGTGTAGATTATGATGGCTTGTACAACAAGAGACACATTTTATAGAAATGCAAATGAATTACATACCTTAAGAATGGGGTTCAGAATTTAGACGTATCGAGATATAAATATTGAGCATATTTCAAGATTAAATCAACAAATTAGTTAGATTTTTTATAAATTTTATTATGTTTATATTGTATACAAGATCTAAAAGAACAAGCAAGATCCAGATACAAATCGGGGATACGAAGACCCAAGCCACGCTTCCACTGCCAACTAATCCCATAATTAGATATTCTCTAATTATAATCAAAACAGTTATTAAGTATAGCGAAAAACTCAATTAGCACTTAAATAGGACCAAATATTTTAACTTAGTATAATATTTTCAGCTCGTATGGCGCAGTGGTAGCGCAGCAGATTGCAAATCTGTTGGTCCTTAGTTCGATCCTGAGTGCGAGCTGTTTTTTTGGTGAATTAATGTTATTTAAAACTTATATATTGAACTGATCGAGGAATTCAAATTGCTCTAACTGAAAGTTACTTTATTTTCTTTTTTCAATTTCCTTTTAACTATGCTATTGATTTTATAGATTTATACGAGATACATAATTGAATTAATAGATTATTTTCATATATCTCACATTAATAGTGATTCAATCTCCATAATCTGACTTTACCTTGCTCATTACCGACAGCTAGCATTTCATTACGAGATGAAAATGCAATACTGGTAATTCTACCAAAAGGTGTTCCACTCGTTGGCCAATTAGTAAAAACTGTGAATGAAGGTAAATGAATCAATCTCAATGCATCTTTTACAGCTCTGGAAGCCATACATAGGATTTGGCCGTCTGATGAGAATAATAAATGAGAGATAGTGGTCGTAAGGTGAGCAAATGTAGCGACTGGTTTAGGATTATTAGTTTCAGCTCTTCTATCATATATATTAACGTAACCACTTGCACTACCAATAGCTAACCAAGTGTTAGCTACTATTTTTCCTGACTTTACTGGAAAAAAATGAGATGAATTGGTTCCACCACCAACTTGAATTGTTGTTATACCAATACCACCCTCATCCTTCCATCTCCTTTTAACTTCGTTATTTTTACTTAAATTAAATTCCCATATTTCGCCAAATGTATTTGCGGCAATTAAAATTGTTTGAAATTTGGAGCCAGATAAAGGTTTGTAATCAATACAAAAATCAGTAATTGTACCTTCTATTTTACAGCCTGTCAACCATATACCAGAACTTGCATGCAATACATTAATCCAACCATTATTACCTTGCAACAAAATTATTCCATGTGTTTCATTGGTTTTAAAGTTGTAGAAATGTGCTATTTTAAATTTTTCAAAAGATCTTTGGGTATCCTGATGACCATAAAGTCTTGATATTTTTTCAATCCTGGCTGCAGAATTGTTAGCAGATTGAGCATGAACCAACTGACTGGATAAATCCCATGAATGCATATATCTTCTTCTACCACCGGTAAAAATTTTTTGTTCGCCAACTAAATTTTTGTTATTTGAACTTGGAGCCACATAAAATGTACAGGTTTGAACTGGAGTATCTTTAATATATAAACTAGTGACCAAATGGTTATTTTTACCATCAATGTGATATATTCTCAAGGTTTTATCGAAACCACCTGTTAATAATAATGGCTTAGTTGGGTGAAATGATAGAGATTGCACTGCAGATTTTGAGGGATGAACTGCATTTGCATCTTTCAGACGTAAAATGTCTAGTTTACTTTTTGGTAATAAAACAGAATTGGAAATATCTTTGTATTGGTATGAAGATTCTAATATTTTCGACAAAGCGTTAATATCACCATTAACAACTTTTTCATATCCATCTGCTGAATTTTCAGCATCACTGTTATCACTATTACTAGCATCTGAAACATCATCAACCCATTTTGGCTTTGGATATATCTTTTCAAATTGAGCCCTCAAACGACGAACATAATCGTTACCTTTTAATTGAGATTGACTGTAAGATGTTCTTAATTTCTTGGATTTGTTAGATAAAGTTATATCAACTCGAACTCTTTCATCATCCGAATCCTCCCAAGCATCGCTCAGGTCTTCATCAGAAGAATAGGAATCGGAAGACTGGTTAGATTCTACGTCTACATCCATTTTATCAATGTTTCCATTATTCTCATCTGCTCCATCATCAACAAAAAACAACTGATCATCATTTACATTATTGATAAGTTCTGCTTCACTATCATCTTCACTCTCTGCATCTGCAGAAACTTCGTCTTCAGCAACGTCATTAGATAGGAAATCTAGATCAAAATTAGCTAAATTAGCTTGAAAATCACTAGTGTCACCAAATACTAGTTTAGACAACAATTCTTCTTCCTTATCTGGAGGTGGGATAACATAGTCAATATCTGTGTTCAATTTACTGTCTTTTTTTGACATTTCTTCTTGATATGTAATTTACTCTTGATAATTCTTGAGATTGGTTTTCTGTTATTTCCAGGTGCTGAAACAATTCTTAGAGTCTCTATCAAAAAAGTATTTCCCTAAACCAAGATTGGCGAACAATTTATTTATGGCGACTGTCTTATAATGTAATAACTGCAACTTTCAATATTGAAAACTTCAGTAACACCATCTTCTTTTGTTTTATAAACTAAAATATTCATGCGATGAGATGAGCTGAATAATTTTTTTTTCACTAAAAATTTTTCAAATAAATTTCAAATGACGCTTTGCGTACGCAGAAATAAAATGTACACTACAAATATTTCCAAAACACTATGAAGTTTGGTAAAGGGAAAAACAAAAGATGTTGGAAGAATCTGTCAATGCAAACTTCACTGTCAATTTAATATATATCAAAACTTTATTTTGAAAATAGCCAAACAAGAAGTTACTTAATTAAAATTAGTTAAAAAAAGCAAAAGATATATCGAAAACTTCTCATATATAATACTTTTACTCACTCAGATAAGTAAATATCTAAGCTAAACCTAGATATTTTGCATGAAATTCTGCATGTTCAGGTACAAAACTGCTTATAAAGTAATAAGAATGATCGAATCCATCTACAATCTTTAAATTTATCTTATTCTCCCAGGAAGTTCCATTGGAGGCTTTAATGATGTTTTCTGGCTTCAAATGTTTTTCGAAGAATGGATCCTTAGTTCCTACATGTATCAAAATGGATGATCCTTTTTCATTTTTAGCCTTTTTGATTAGTTCACATGGATCAAATTCTAACCATTTTGTTTTATCTGAGCCTAAATACCCTGTAAAAGCCTTTTCACCCCACGGAACAACCGATGGGTTTACAATTGGGGCGAATGCAGAACATGCTTTATATTTATTTTCTGGCAAAGTTTTCAAAAACCCTGTTAATGCACCGTATCCTCCCATAGAATGTCCTGTTATAGATATATTATCAATGAAATCAACTCTTTTAATATCTTTATTGATACACTCATCCAAAACCAATGGCAATTCTTTATGAACATAATCATACATACGATAATTATGATTGTAAGGAGATTCTGTTGCATTGACGTAAAAACCAGCACCAATACCAAAATCCCAATTGTTTTCTGGATCAGTTGGTACATCCTCTCCCCTTGGAGATGTATCTGGAAATACGATAGCAAATCCGTATTTGTCAGCTTGAGGTTGCCAAAAGGCTTTCTCGGAAGCATTTTCTGGAGAACAAGTCAAACCAGACAAATAATATATAGTTGGGATATGTTTTTCATTTCCGCTCAGATAGAACTGTTTTGGTAAATAAACATTCACATTCATTTTAGTGTTAGTTGAGCTGGACTGATGAGATATCTTTAGCAGTTTGCCACCACATGAGGCAATTTCTTGATTAATTGTAGCTGACATCTTGTTTTAGTGATTGTGTTGGCCTTAAGCTTTGATTCAGCTGATTGTTATATTACTTATGAAACCTTAACACCTTTATATGTCATAATGATAACAATTTGGAAGACAAAATAGGGTCTGTACTTTTATATGTTATGCCATGTAAATGCTATTTTATGCATAAAAAACTATACAAATATAAGACCCTCGTGTCATATGATAAGTGTATGCTCATCGCATATTCAATTGAGAAGTTTTTATCAAATTACATTACAAACTTAGTTATGAATTTCATTACGCTATCAAATGTTGTTATATTTATTTATTTATGTGAAGTGTAAAACCGAACAGTAAACAAATTTGTGGGTTACTTGAGTGGGGGTTTCAATTTTCTATAGATTGGGTGATAGTAATGAATTAAATTTCATCAGCGACAGAGCTTTTTAATTCTGCCCCTTCCTTATCAATCTGGGGACTATTATCAGCTTTATTAAGATTTTCATTACTCTCAGAGTTGTTTATTCCTTCAGGCTGTTTGGACTCTTCATTTACTTCTCCTTTTGCTTCAACTGATTCATTTTGAGAAAATTCTACTTCATCTTCAACATATGGGAAATCAATAGGATCGAATTTTGTTCTAATTTTATCTCTCAAACTGGATTCATGTGTAGTTGGGTTTCTTAATTTGATATTGATTTGATCTAATTTATGTTCATTTACTAGTTGCTTAATAATATCATTAACACGTCTTCTTTTCAGTTCAATTCTTGACCGGATAGGTTTATAATAAACTGTATTTTTTTCATTATTAAATACCAATGCTAAATCTTTTATTTTATTTTTGTCAGTTGAAGTTGCATCTTCCATTGATTGCATTTGTTGCATATCAAAATCTCTTAACCTTTTAAATGGATACGTTTTATTATCAGCTTCGGCTGCACTATTATCATCCAATGTCCTTTCTAAATCATTGACCAAAGTTTCAGAAGCATTCTTGTCAGTGGTATACATTGAAATCCAATCATCTTCCTCCAATTCTACTGGTCTGAAAATGGCTGACCCTAAAGCAAGTTTAGAGTGTTCTTGCGAATCTAATTTAGCACTACCCACTAACCTTAGTATAAAATAATTTTGATCCATGGAGGAAGTGTCCGGTAAAAAGTTCCATGATTTTACAGCTGTAACTTTTTTTTTAATCGGATGTTTCAATTTTGATAAATCCACACTATTTTTATCAAATGTTGCTTCAACTCTATCAACGATTTGAGAAGCATCCAAGTTTGTATCGTCTATCTCATCATTTACCAAACCTCTTTTTCTACTTGGCATTAAAGAAGGATCTTTATGAGAAACAATTGAAGTAGAAACGTATTCAGTTCTTCTTAAAAATGAAACCTTGGACAAATCCGACTTAGTCAATCTATCAACACCGGGGTCTCTCAATAAAATTTTATCTTTTTCATCTAATTTTATGTTATCAAAACCATTCAAAAATTTCAGATCTGAGTTATTCAAAACTCCAGGAATTTTGATTAAATCGAGTTCCATTCCCAAATCGTCATTCACCTTTATCAGATTGTTTACGTTAACTTTTGAATACAGAGAAGTAATCAAATGAGGAGACACGATATCCTCGTTTTCATTATTCTTGTATTTCAATAGATTTGGAGGGAAACTTGGTTCAGGTAAATTATTTTGATAATTCACATCCACAATATACTCTTGTTTCTTCGACATTTTTTGCCTTTATTTCACGGTATATATATGTACTTTTGTAAACCGTGATACAAATGAAGATGAGTACTAATTTCAATATTATTCGATCGTTTGAAGCTCTACTCTGATTTCAAACTGAAATCCAAATCAATTGAAGAATTACCATCTTTTGATGAAATTGTAAGTTTTCCTTTTATAAATTCTTTTGAAAATTCTTTTGTAAATAGCATACACTTAATTATATTTTTCGAAGTTTTCCAAAATCTCAATTTTCAAAGCGAATAGAATAAAATAACAACTAAAAAAAAAATGCGTGGAAGGGTAACAAGACATTCATCTTGGAGATAAAATAAAACATCCATCAAGCACACATTTTATGATACAATTTTATTAAAATACCTTATATATTCAACACCATTTGATTGCGAAAATATTATAATCCCAGTTTTCCTTCTTTTATACCGCCCAGTCTTGTATTAGTAACCTCATATGGAAACCTCTGATGCTGTAATCCAAAACGGCGCCAAGTAACTTAAAATAGACATCATTCAGTGAGAAAACGACACCGAAAGCTTCATTTAGGCATAATCCTCTATGAATAATTGTAAAAACTCGTATCTGTCTCCATGAGTTCAGTTTGAAGATTTAAATCTAAAATCCCTCTGAATTCAAATAATGCAGTTCAGCACAGAAGGTCGACATTTCCAAAAAGAATGTCTGTCGTTCATATATATATATACATACATATATATATATGTATACATAAACATAGAAAGCTCGGCGGCTATTTGCCCAATAAACTTTTGCTCAAAGAAGTAAGCAAAAGAGATTACTATTTAGAAAATGATTTACATTGGTTTAGTTCTTGATTTTATTTTTAGTATAAATACAGCCTTAAATTCATGTTTTTCATAGAAAATTCTTCTTTGTTTTGTGTCACTTTTTTTTTTTTCTTTTTTTCTTTGTTTATTTATTTCAAAGTGGAGTTTAGTTTATAAGTCACGTGCCCTGAGTGTGCAAAGTCTAAGTTCAATTTTTAATGGATGGGTTCCCTCTTTTGTTTGGGCATCATCCAGGACTTTGTACGGTAGTGGTCGCAAATGGTGAACAGGCAGTGTACAATATATAAATAAAAAACATATATGAAATAATCGAGCATTCTTACGCTCAAAATCCGAAAATTCAGATTTGTTTATCAGAAATACAGAGAGACCCATATCATCAATTATTATTAAAGTTGAATGATTATTGAAAAAGAATGTGTTTTAAAAAAATTAAGTGAAAAAAAACATAAATTTAATCTTGGATTTGTATATAGTATTTACTGATTTCCAAGCATTTAACAACTATTGAATATCAGCTGAAGATTAAAATAATTCAATTTATTAAGAGTTTATAAAACTGGTTACAACAAAGAACAGGATTTTACCACGGTTGACGCTATTCAAACATACCTGTAAACATATACAATTATATGTATATACACATTAAGAGGTTTTAGTCAATCAAGTATTGTATATCAACTTTTATTCCTGTATATTCAGAGTTTGAGTTGCACATTATCTGTTTGATTGTTGGTTCTTTTTTTTTTTTTTTTTTTTTTGCCCTTTAGTAATATATTAATAGTGGTGCATTTGGATGCTTTTCCTTTGATCTAGTATTTTACTTTTATTGAATTCAAACTTTTTTGATAGTTCCGATTTTTTGATTAAATAATTAATAACAAAATATGAAACATCTTCACCCGCACGATGTCGCAGCAACTGATAACGTCACAGGAATTGAATATACTTATAGTTCTTCCAATATGAAAAGGAGAAAGTCTACAGATAAAATATTTCATGATGATAATAATAATGTAAACTATATAACACCAGTAAAAGCTTTAAATTTGTATAACCTTCAAAAAGCTCGAAGTAAATTACCAGCACATAATATAGTTTTCCCATGGTTATATTCATTAGCTAATAGTAATATTAAAAGACCAGATATTCATTTGAACGAATCAATGTTTATTAGATCAAAAAACTCAACTTGTCCAAGAAATGAACTTATTGAAAATTCAGGAATTCTAAAGTCTTCAGTGGATCCAAAAGATATTTTGATTTCAGTAAACGATAATGATTTTGTTAATGATGTCAAAAACAATGTTCATATATCAAATCTAGGTGATAGGTATAAGTTTGTCAAGGATTTTCTTGCCTCAGTTTTGGATGTCAACGAACACAATTTTTTGAAAGATAATTCTCAGTGGGATATTGATAGTCTTGCTACATTATGTGTGAAGTTTGATGTATTTCCATTTTTAAAAACAGATTGCAAAATTTTAGATCGTTTAAATCAAAAACAAAAACATGTCGAAAATTCCGTTTCCAATGGTCTTCAACAGTATAATGTACAATATTCAAAGACTTGGAAACAGACTAATATTTTCAGGAGATTCGATTTACAATGTTCTAAGGTTTTTGAGTTATCAAAGAATGTAATTTTATATTGTTTTCATAATGATCATTCAAATACCAATGTCATAAGCGATCACACACACTGTGTTGAATGTAACGGATTATTAATTTTACTCAAAATTGCAATCAAATTTATTAACTATTCATACAATGATGCAGAGTTGAATATAAGCAACGCTGAAAATCTGAAAAATGTTGACCCAAACTTATATATCTTAGCGTATAGTAAAGTAGAAGATATACCGAAACTTTTAGTATCCATTCCTCCTATGAACATCAATACCTTAAAAAAAAAGCCAAATCAGTTATTATCTGAATTCGATATTGCTACTTTCAATTGCTGGGAAACAAACATTAATTATCATGAAAAATTAGAAATAACAAAATTGACATCCATTAGTACTGTGAATGAGTCTTCGAACGTCTGGGTAGGTAATTTAACAGATTTTCATATTTATCAATTACTTTCAGCTCTCAAAACAAAATGCATAGAACCAGAAGATAGTCTAATTAACATTATAGATCAAAATGATAATTTCAATTTTGAAAACTTAAAAACGATTTGTACGATAAAAGATATAGCATATGACAGCACAAAAATTCATTCCAACGATTCAAACATTTTTAATATTCCTAAATTGAAAAAACCATTTAGTATTTTTATCAATTGTTTTGAAAATGCCCCCCTTCCAACAATGAAAGATGTTTGTTCTGTATATGAAAAATTACAAAGCGGTAACTTTAAGCAGCTGACATATATGTTTCCTAGTTCAGGTTCCATAGGTTTAGGAAATCTGAATATATCATCCATTAATATTATATTAAATTTATGTCATATGATTTTTTATATGTCCGAATTCCATGACGTCCAGGTTTTAATGTATTGCGCAAATGGCTATACTGAAACTTCATTTTTATTGATTGCATATTTAATATTTTGTTGGGATTTATCCTTGGAACAAACTATGTTGAAAATACATTTGGAATATAATAGAAGTTTTTTTCTATTTCATAGTGACATTCAAGTACTTGGTCATTTACAATTATTATTGAGGGAGTTTAGTCCTTCCAGAAAGAATATTTACGACAATTATAAACGAAATTTTAAGAATAAGGAAGTAATCAAACCATTAGAAATAACAGCAGATATGTTTAGTAGTATATTTTTTGCTCAGCATCCTTCTGAGTCAGATCTCTCAAAGCTGAAGGGACCTTTACCCTCTCAAATATTACCACATCTGTATTTAGGATCTTTGGAACACGCACAATCAAAGAAATTGTTAAAGGAACTTGGTATCAATTACATTGTTTCAGTAGGTGAAACGATGGAATGGTTGAACAACAACACTGCAAATGAGAATCAAATTAGAAAAAGGGGTATCTCAAATCCAATGCCTGTCGCAAACCAAAATTCAAACCCCAAGTATGTTAGTGTTCGGAGAGCTACCGTAAGTAAACAAAGTAACTCAGGATACAGTATTAATGATTCCAGCTGGTCTGAACTCATTGAAAGTGATGGATTTAAAATTTTAAAAATCAATAATCTTCTGGACAATGGACAAGATACAATTTCATGTCAATTAGACCAGGCCTTGCAATTTATTGATGATTGCCATCAAAATAATGGTAAAGTTTTAGTTCATTGCATGGTAGGTGTGTCTAGATCAGCTTCTGTATGTATTGCTGAATGTATAAAGCGGTTGGACTGTAATTTGTTACAAGCTTACTTATACGTCAGAGCCCGAAGGTTAAATATAATTATACAGCCTACTTTAATGTTCATGTACGATCTGCTAAAATGGCGCCAGTCTAAAGGTTTCCAAGACGACGACGATTGGCATATTTTATGTCGCTCAATATATGAATTGAACAGTAACTACCTTTGATGAAGGATTATATACGGAAAACTGAAGAATCAAATATGAACACTATATTATATAAAAATCGAAAAGTTAATAAATAATGCATTGATTTAAACTGAACTAAGAACATATTTTCCTAAAAAATATAATATCTAAAAAATTGTTTTCAACAGCGGTACTGACATACTAAAAATCAGTCACTCTTCCATTAAAGGAATAATCTCCATGCCTTAATGGATCCTGCTTAGGTCCACCAACCTCACCGGTTTTAGGATTCACATCACCTTCAAATTCTGGTATTGTCTTTCTAAATTCAGGAGAAAAAGAGCCTATATCATTTTTCGTTAATATGGCATTTTTTAAACTTTCTTTGGTTGGATTGTTTTCTATTTCTTGATTGTAAGTGTCAATAGCAACTTGACTCATTGCAATTTTTTGAAGTTTTTCAAACTCCTTCTGATCTTCTTTGGGTAACTTTGGAGGACTTGGTTCATCCTTAGTATTGAAGTGTCTTTTATTTACTTGTAACCACTGGAGATCGATTGTTCTTTTGGTACATAGGACTCCAAACGATCTATCTTTTACGAAACAAGTAAATGGGAATGATCTTTTTAATGCTAAATGCCTATACATAATCAAAATGGTCCGCCTTATTTTTATTGAAGATAACTATACTTGTTCTTTATGCTGTTTCAAAAACAACATAAATCCTTGAAACAGTGTAACAGAATAACTTTGCATATCATTATATGTATATTCGTTTTATCTGATGAATAGCCATTTTATTTGAATCAAGTTGTCACTTTACGTTTTATTTTTCATCAAATTCCCTTAAAAATCTGATTGGCCATTAGTAGAAAATTCAAAAAATTCGATTTGGAACTGAAGTGCAATAAATATAAAATTAGGATAGAATAATTTTAATTTAGTCATTTTTGATTTGGAGCTAAAAGATAAGGTCAACTAAAACTATATTGTTACATCAAATGAGATTTGAAGTTGACATAAAATATAGACAGAGAGAAACCTGGATAATTTATACATGATATAAACTTAATTTTACACATGTCATGACAATTATAAAGTGGGATCCGATATATGTATATTTTTGGATATTTGGCCTAGTAAATAATATTTTATATGTTGTTATTTTAACTGCTGCTATTGACATTGTGGGCACAAAAACGCCTAAATCATTGGTACTTTTGGCAGATATTGCACCTTCTTTTCTCATAAAACTAATTTGCCCATTTTTCATTCATAGAATCAAATATCTCCAAAGAATCTTCACCTTAATAATTCTTAGCTTTATTGGTATGTATTTAGTTTCCAGAAATTCAGTCGGAACTTGTTTATTTGGTATTGCATTGACCTCAATTGCATCTGGCTTTGGTGAAGTGACATTTTTACAACTTACTCATTATTACGAGCAAAAAAGTTTAAATGGTTGGTCTTCAGGAACTGGTGGAGCTGGGTTGGCTGGAAGTGGTAGTTATTTATTATTTACTTCGATTTTGAACTTTTCGCCCAAAAAAACTTTACTTGTGTTTTGCGTCACCCCATTTTCCTTTTTATTATATTTCAAATTGAAGCACCAGGATTATTCTAATAGAACAACTACATTTTCGGAATTAGAAAGGGATAATATCGAACACAGTGTGTTCGATAACAATGTTAATAGCGATCACCACGATTTAACTCCCTCTTTTTTATCTGTTGAATCGGTAAATTCTAATATATCACTTAAAGATCTTAAAAAAGAATTTGATGCCATTATAGAAAATCTGAGTGCACTTTTTATTCTTTATATGTTACCGCTCTCTACTGTTTACTTTTTTGAATATTTGATAAATCAAGCAGTTTCACCAACATTACTATTTCCTCCAAACGAGATTGAGAATTATCATTTGTTTCATTCCAATAGGGACCTTTATGTTCTTTACGGAACTTTGTATCAATTGGGTGTATTTATTTCAAGGTCTTTGGGTCATTACTTCAAGATTCAGAACTTATTTCTATTATCTTATTTGCAGTGTTTCAACTTTTTACTCACTGTTCTTCAGTCATGGTATTTTATCTTTAAATCACCCAACAAGATTATGTGCTTGATATTTTATGAAGGTTTAATTGGTGGACTATCATATGTAAATACCTTCATTAATATAATGGAGGATGTAGAGCCAGCAAAAATTGAATTTAGCTTAGGGGCAACATCCATTGCTGATTCATCAGGAATATTTTTTGCTGCAATTACGGGTTTATTATTGGAACCTTCTTTATGTAAACACCAAGTGAATGATAATCGACCTTGGTGCATTGGAGAGTGATTTGAAGAGGAGACAAATAAATGAAAAAATTATAGTATTCAATGCCAGATTTGTAGATTTGTATATGCAGATAATATATATAAACAATAGTGTCAGAACTTAAATGATAAAACAGATTTGAAAAACTTAAGATGTCATCTAAAAACTCATTCTGATACCCTCCAAAAGTTCCTCTAAAATTAGCTGACTTTCATCATTTCCTTGTATAGTGCTTAAAATACCGAAGCATTGCAAGAGTGTCAATTTATCTTGATCTGTGACTCCATTTTCCTCTTCTTCACTATATATATACATTTGGAAGCTCTTGCTGACACCGTTGTCTCTATTTACAAAATTTTGATAGTAAGGTAGTACAATACAATCCCGAAAACATTTTAGTAAAATATGATCAACCGAAAGCATTGCATTAGAATCAGAGTATGTGTTATATGCCCAATAGCTGGTATTATGCCTGAAACTTTCCTCAAGTGGTAATAATGCTGCCATGACATCATAATAAACTTGCTGATAAAAAACCTGCCATATAACACCAAGTCTTTTTAATAAAGTGTTCATTGTATTTTCATTAGTGTAGTTAAAGATAATTTGGTTTTCTAAAACATATAAAGATGAAGAAATAAACTCTTCCACCTCATTTAAAAAAGTCGAATGTGGTGATGCGACTTTGGAATCAATCTTCAAAAAAGCATAGAAAGTTAGTACTTTATTTATATCTTCTATTTTAGCTGGTAACTGCCACAGTCTTCTTCTTTTAAATAATTCAATTATCACATTACAAAAAACACCCCACACATTTCCACTAAGGACTGTCAATTCTTGAACAGTGAAATTCTTGTAATTAGCCTCTAATGATGGAAGATTTTTGAGCAAATCATGTAACATCATTGCAGCGTTAGCCGAATTAGCCACTCCATCATTCATTAGAACCATGTTATCTAAGTGACTGTTATTCAAGGTTGCATTGAATGAGTAAACTGATTTCCCAGAATCCATTATTGTATTTGAGTTATGTATGAACTGGGATTGATTTCTATGAATCAAATAAGAAGGATGTAAAAACTTTGACAGTGATGTTGGAACTGTTTGTTCAACAACAGCTTCGCCATCATGTCTATTTTGTTTACGATGGAATATTTTTCTTGCAACCTTCGATAACGTTCCAGATTTTGTGGACTTGAAAGAAGGAACCAAACTAGCATCACTTTTCTTTCTTGATATATTGTTCAGCTTCAAAGATGTATCACTGGCAGGTAAAGAATCTTTTGATCTGTTAAAAATATGTGATGTTCTTCTATTTTTCAAACTAGATGAGGATGTAAAAACACTTTTCATTGACATTGTATCCCCAGATTTAAAAGGATCATCATTATCAAATGATGATATTGAATTACTGCTTTTAAGTGACCTAGTATTTTTGTTGTTGCTACTGTTATTATTTACATTATGATCACGCAATTCATTTGAAGAAACTAAACTTTGTTTCGACCTTTTTTGACCTCCACCCTCGAAGATAGATTGAAAACCCACATTGGATATGTTGGGAAGATTATTTGAAGGTGATCTAACTGATTTTAGTGCAGATGTTTCGTCCTCTACCAAATGTAAAGTTTGAGGTACTACATCTGATGAGACACTATGAAATCTATTTCTGTTTGCTTTGCCAACTAGTTCATTAGATTCTGTCCTTGGTAGAAGTGTAGTAGCACTTCGTTGTCTGTTTAAATTGTGGCTCATGACAATCCGACTTGTTAACCATTAATTCCGTGACGAAGGGTTCTTAAACCAATATCACAAATGAAAAATATAAGAAATGTACTTCAAAGTTCTTAAGTTTTATTTTATTCAATTATTATAAACACATTGGCACTATCTACAACCGAGTTTAGTAGCTGATGAGATATTACAGTTTCTAATTAAAGGTCGGTGATGTATTTAAGCTGTGAGTTTTTCACTATTCACCTTTTCGCACACTAAAAGTAACAAAATAAGGCACCACCACACTAAAAAGATGTCAAGAACTTTAAATAAATAAGTTAAATGTGAAGAGATAATAGTTCTAGGCTACAAATGCATTGTAAATTAGATGAATCGATTAGCACATTATGTAATTTCTCTTAAAATCGCTAGAAATGCTTATTCACTGAATATTATTACAATGAATATCAATTTAAGTACATAATGAGAGTTTGCTCAATTGAAGATAAATTATTTATGAAGTATGTTTAATAGAAATTGGCAATAGTCAGAATAAAAAATGACTAGGAATATCAATACTTGTATTGTAAAGATTGGCGCTTGGGCTTTGTTTGATTTCTTAATTGATAATCCACATAAAATACAGGATGCTATAGATGAAAAGCTTTTTGGAGGGGAATATTTAGTAATATTATAACTCATAAAAGTTTGAATAGCCAAAAAAAATAAGAAAAGTGTGGTCTTCTTTATGTTTTTCAGAAATAATGACGATGTTGGGGTCATTATATTATAAGCAACAGGATTGATGCTGTAATTAATTCTTAGAGTTTGATTATTACCCAATACTGACATGCCGCGGTCTTCAGATGATTCTACTTTAGAATTGTCCCTTTCAGTGATTGTTTGGGCTTTGCAGCTTAAATCAGAAACATTTTGCTCCTTTGGTGTTTCAATTCTTGAGTGATAACTCTCATATTCATTTTCGAATAGCATTGTTGTCAGGTCTTCAATTTCTGAAGCTGCTGGCCTGTCTTCTGGGTTTTTGGACAAAAGTAACAACAATAAATCAAATAGTTTATAATTAATTGGTCTTAGGTTCATACCCACATGTTTTTGTATTAAGCAATTTTTATCAAATGCTTTCAATCTCAGTATATCAGATTTTAATTGTGGTAATTCCAAATTCGATTCGAAAGGAAGTTCACCAAAAATAATGAAATACAGTATCATACCTAATGAGTAAATATCAGATGAAAACGAGTACTCATTATATGTGTAATTTGGTGAATTATTATGATCAAAATTAACCTCACCTGGAATAATTACTTCTGGGGCTGTAAATTCCAGTGTGCCTGTTGCACCGGTTGCAGATCTTAATTCACCGGTTATTTGACTTTCACCTAAATCACCGATTACAATAGCTGGAAAGTGAGCATCATCTCCATTACCAGAAGTATATTTATTGAGCAATAAACAGTTTGATGGTTTAAGATCTCTATGTATCAATCCTAGGGCATGCAATTCTTTCAAACCGTTGGCAATATCTTTGACGATGTCTAAAATTTCTATAGTAGATAATCCAACCCTTTCTTCAGTAGCAGATTCTCTTCTTTGCTTTTGTAATTTGAACATTTTTTTTCTTTCCTCCTTTGAATCAAATTCGATAAACATATTAAACACCTGCTTTTGTATTACATCTTCCAAATTACCCCCTGCACAATATTGTTGTAAGATAAACAGACAGGGTATTTTACTATCCTCTTCAATAACATCCTCTCCTGTTAAAGTACGAACTAGACCATTTGACTCTTCCATTTCTAGCCAAACATGATTGTAGGTTATTAAATTAACACTTTCATGTGTTATTGAGCTCAAAGCTTTAACCTCCCTGATGCATTTGTCAAACCATTCGGTATCGTTACTGATAGGAATTTTTTTGAGTGCAAACAATCCTAGTTCAATTGAACCCATCTTATGTACTACTTTATAAACAGAGCCCCTAGCACCTCTTCCTAATATATTGATTGTAGTGAAAAACTTTCTAAAATAACCTGGGACAAAGTACTCTTCAGGGATAAAATAATCATTGTGATCATAATTGACTGGCTGATCGCCATTCGAGCTGTATTCATCAAAAGCTATTTCGTGTAATTTTAACTTCTTATGGCCACTCTCGAGCAAATTGAAGTACTGTTTGGATAAATTAAAATAAGCTGATCTCGAAGATGAAGATCTTTTTTGACTGTTTTTCTCAGCTCCATTTGAATCAGATTTCGAAACTTCAGCATTTTCATCAGCATCTAAATTGTTCTGTGACTCTTCAAACCCTAAAATAGGATCAATTTCAGTACCACATTGGGGGCATCTGAAAGCAGCAATTGAACTGAATTTGTATGGCTCTCTTGCTGAATTATTTCCTTGGAAATATCTAAGTTTTTCCATGTCTAATGAATTCCCATGATTGCTCTTACCATTTTGTATATGCGATGTATAGAGTTGCTGATATAATCTGATCGATCCCAGTGATGGGTTGAGTATCATTAAAGAATTTGACTGTGGATCGTCTAAAATCAAAGCGTCATCTCTATAAGGTATCAAACTCATCTTCTTATAAACTTAGAATTATCTTGTAAAGTGAATATCTCTTACTAAAATTATAAAGAAATCAAAAATAATCTTTAGCCTTTTCTTTCTTTTGCTTAGAGAAAGCTATTTTAGCATAACAATTTCTCTGATAATGCAATTCTGACTTAGTTGGCTAATGGAACTTATTTGTACACAACTGTGAATCACTTGAAATAGTGTCTTTTTATGATTTTTCTTTTATTTTACAAAATTAATGCTTTATCTGATCTTGAAATTTCAACCCTTAAATAAGAAATACTTGATTGTTACATACAGCATTGAAAAAATCTTGAAAGGATTCTGTTTATTTATTTAGTTATATCTAGTGAAGACAGAACTTAACAAACTATTGTTATGGCTAACGTTTTGAATATAGATTAAGAGAGACGATATTGGTAATGGGGCCTTACCATATTTACGAATCTAGCTAGATAGATTTCGAAATAACTGGATATAAAAAGGACTGTGACCGGAATTACTAGGTCATAATGTCGAAAGTCAATAAATTTAACTAAAAACAAACCCTGGAATATTATAGTTCAATTTGATTGTAAATATAATAGATAAGCCAGGTTAGAGAAAAGAGATACGATGGGGTTATCTCATCTTTTATCTTGCTGCGTTCACTAAATTCACTATTTTACAAGCTCTCATAAGGCTTTAAAATATAAGATGCTTCTATTTATCGAACATCTAAAAATTTGAAAAAAAATTTTTTACTTATTTAATGAAGATGAAAAGATTATACTCATCGACAATAATAGTTGGTTTTAAATGGATAAGATAGTGAACATTTTTACTTAACATAGGTACATTGGCTTTGGTATTTTGCTCTCGTATCAATTAGTATCTGCCTCCATAGAAAAATTGTTGAGTTTTTGAGATACCAATATTATTTTAAAACTGGGCATGGTAGAATAGAATGTTCGATCCTTTAGATTTATTCACACCAAATAAAACGCCTTTCAATCGTATTGGTGAAACAATAACATTTGAGTCCAATCATGAGATAGGTGATACTCTATCGCAATCATCCGATATAACTATAGAGGAAGAAGAGGATCAAATTATTGACGTTTTAGACCTACCTGTAGTGCAACTGGCCAGTCCAACTGTACTATTATGTACTATGCTGTTATTGAGGCCAAATGTTCAAGTTAATTTCAATACTGATGAGGCTGACAATTCCAATGTTAAAAATTTGATACCAGAACAAATGTTAAATGATTTATTAGAATGGTATACTGAGATTTTTCCAAATTCAAATTTAAACACATTGGATAAAATAATAAATAGGATTCCAATGATTAAGTCAGTTGCAGATAAAGAGGTGTTACTCAACTACTATACATCTTTATTGAAAAATTTAGAGAAGAGACAAACTCAAAATAACATGAACGATAAAAAAATCCTTGATATGGCAATAAAAGAAGTTATCCAAAGAATAAGTGAAAATTGTGGCAGAACTGCTCAGCCTTCAATGACAAGGGAATTTAGAATGAAAAACTTGAAGGATGTGATACACTTGTATGAACCCTCATTGACAGCAGACAATTTAGGTTGGAAAACATGGGGATCCTCGCTGGTTTTATCTCAGTATTTAATGAATTCGTTTGAGAAATACATTAACATTAATGATTACCAAAATAAAAAATTAAGAGTACTTGAGCTTGGCTCAGGAACTGGCTTGGTGGGAATATCATGGGGTTGCAAATGGAAAGAAATAGTATCAATGAACAAATTTGATAAACTTGAGAATATGGAGTTGTATTTAACAGATTTACCAGAAATTACTGGAAATTTGGCAAGAAACGTTTTTGATAATGAATTAGACGAGTTCTGTAAAGTTGATGTTCTAGATTGGACAAATCCCACAAGTTTCATTGAAAAACATAGCAATACAAAATTTGATATAATATTGGTTGCTGATCCTATATACTCTCCAGATCATCCTAGGTGGGTTGTTGATATGATTCAAAAATTTCTTGCCAAAAATCAAGGAATAAAGTCAAGGTGTTTCATTCAAATACCAATTAGAGAGAAGTATCAAACTGAAAGAGAGTTGCTATGGAAATTAGTCGACGAAAAAGGTTTGAAAGTGATAGACCAACATACAGAGTATGGTCAAGATGACTGGGGTAGAGTACAATACCTATTTAAAGAACTCCAATGGAATTAGTCTGTTACTAGAGAAGCCTTATCGCATTTTATAACCTCCGCTGCATATATAATTCATTACAAATATAATAATCTTATTGCATCTTATCTGTTCTTTGTTTTATTCGTATGCTTGATTATCTTTTTAATAACGTAAAACTATCATAAGCAGAGTTATCAAAAATATTTTAACCATTCAATAGTCAAAGTAATGTACATAACACTATCAACTCAAAATAATGATTCTTGATACCTCTATATGAGGTTTATATATGTAGTCTACTTCCTAACTATTACTCTCAAGAATTTTCAATTTTGATGCAATTAAGGTTTTTGAGAATTTGAAAAAGAAAATTAAGATGATCAAATGGGATGTTCAATATATTTGACTTAAGAATATTAATATGCATTGAGATTCCCAGGAGTTGTGCCTAGCATTTGAAGATTTTAAAGATACTATTGGCAAATATTAAAAAGAATTATAACATAACGTGGACTATATATTATGTATCAAAAATCGGTCTGTGTTTACTGTGGATCTGCAACTGGATCCAATAAAGTATTTGAAGAGCACGCTATAGCATTGGGTAAGTTATTCAATGACAATAATTGGAGGTTAGTTTATGGAGGTGGAACTACAGGTTTAATGGGGTCTGTTGCTCGTTCTACGATGGTTGGTGATGGATCTCATAAAGGAAATGTTTTGGGCATCATTCCAAATGCATTGGTCGATAAAGAAAGGTCAAATACTGTGAGCCGAGAAGAAATTGGTGAGTACAACAAAAAAATTAAAGAAAGTGTTGAGAACCATTCTGGATTGTCCCCCATTTCCAAAGAATATGGGGAAACTGTCATTGTCCCTGACATGCACACAAGAAAAAAGATGATGGCAAATGAAAGCGATGCTTTTGTTGCTATGCCTGGTGGCTTTGGAACTATGGAAGAAATAATGGAATGCATAACATGGTCGCAATTGGGCATTCACAATAAACCCATTGTTTTGTTCAATGTTGATGGATTTTACGATTCTTTATTAGTATTTATTAAAAATTCTATCAATACTGGCTTTATCAGTGAGAAAAATGGTAACATTATCTCTATTGCTAAAACTGCAGAAGAAGTTATAGAAAAAATCACCAATTACAAATTACCAGATGGTCGTTTCACATTGAATTGGGACGATGATTGCAAAGCTCCAAATTGATTTGTGTTCATATCCCAGAAATGAAAACACATGAACAAGAGGTATGCAAATTTTGATGTTTGCTTAATGTGAAGAATTACAGAACTATTCATATTTTTACGAGCTCTGATTCCTTTTAAACTATATACACATATAATTGTCAATTATTTAACTTATAGAATAATCCAACGAACAAGTATCTTGATTTGTTCCTCTATCAATCACATTGTCTTAACTTTTCAGTTATAGCTAGATTCACTACTAAAACAACCGCTTTTTCAACCACTCAAATAAAATATTCAGACTGAATCAAAAAATAGAAAAACATTTTTATTTAAATACACCCAAGAAGAGCTTGGTTTAATGGATAAGAATGCTGATAAGCCAACATTGATCACTCAAACAGGCTCCGAAGACCATTGTGGTATAATATTAGATTAAACTCGTTACACCGTTTGCTGTAGTCTTTGACCAAACTCATAATGGCTAAACCTCCAAATCCGGCTTTGAAAGCTATGGGCTTATCATGGATTAAATTGCCATCAAGAAATTGGCTGATCTTTGGGACTGTATTGACAACATCAGTTTCAGGAGTTTTATATGATAAAGAAATCCAGAAGAAGATAAGATCGAAATATATTGAAGAGGTCAAGGATAAATCTTTAACCAAAATAGGTACTTCTGAGTTACCTAGAAAGATAACAGTATTCATTGCTCCCCCACCCAGTGATTATCTAGAGGTCTCAATGAAAATATGGAGACGTTACATCAAACCAATATTATACTATTCGGGATTTGACTATGAATTAGTAGAAGAGAATAGACAAGGTGTTATAAGAACAGAAGTAGCCAATAGGATCAGAGCTGTAAGACAAGAGTTAATCAAACAAGCAGAATCTAAAAATGAACAAAACTATGGTGATGGTGGTACCTTCTCCGATGATAAAACAGAGTCCGAAGCAAATGATGGTAGAGACTATAAAAGAAGCTTTGACTACAGAAATATAATGGGAATCTTTTATAAAAACGAAAAGCCTAAAGATATCATCAAAGAGGATGCATTAGTTACATCACCCGAATTAGCTGGTGGTATAATATGCATAGGAAGAGGTGCTTATAAAGAATTTATTAATGGGGTACACGAGGGTGTGTTAGGACCATTAGATCCACCAACAGACAATACAAATGATGAATCTAAAAATAATTTAGAAAATCGAGAAACTGAATTAAATGCATCAAAAACAGGAGATATTGGCAAAATTGATAATGCTGAAACTGTTGAATTTGTCGAGCCTGTTGAAGTTGCTGAAGCTGAAATAAAAAATGACAATAATCAAGTTGATGATCAAGAAAAAGAAGATCAAAAGGAGCTAGAAAAGTTAAAACCATATATCACATCTGAACAATATTCAACTACAGAAATACCTTTAGAAATTTCCCAAGCATTATTGAAGGGAGAAGGTGTTATAAGAGATCCAAACGACAAAACACCAATTCTATTACATCAACCACTGTTGGTCATCCCTGTCCCAAATTTAATTGGCTTCCTGGCCATTCCTGAACGTACCTATAGGTTTTACACCAAAAGGAATTATGTTGAGGAAGTATGTTCTTCTGTTGCAGATTTAGTCAATCAGAAAAACATAAGACCGTACCAACCTCAAGTTGATCTAACACTCGCAAAAGAAGAAGAATCAGATTGGCCATCTAATTGGGTTAAACAAGGCAATGAAAGAAAAAGTGAGTGGACAAGAGAATTAAAAGATGACGAGAAAGTGACCCAACATATGCATGTCTGTTCAAAATCGAATTAATCGTATTTCCACCTTATACATTACTTCATCAAACAAATTACATCAACATATAAATTAGCACATATAAAATACATGTAAATAATAGCAGATCATATATTTGTCTATAGCAAAATTCACCAACTCTTCGAGTTTTTTTATCCTATCACCCTAAAACGTATACACACAACGAGTGCTAAACAGATGATGAGGACGGTTCTTATCTCTTGTGGGAATCAACATCAACCATAACAATGGTAATTGTTATTCTTTGACCATCGCAACTCTTACCTTAGACGTTTGCTGTCTCACCTTCCACGGATCTGAGTACGTTATTTGAGAATTTGGAAAAAGTTGAAAGTAACAATTTCAAAGATTTTAAGGAAGTTTTAATTGACAAACAAGTTATTTTAGAATGATGACAGTAGCATTGGCTGTGCTGTAGTGTGAATAGCTCAACTATTTGAAGGACTCAAAAGATTTTTAGGAAAGCTTTTAGACCCTGTGGTGAATACCCAATTTTTTAATGATGAGCATGTTTTTCAAGCCACCCGTTGATATCGAAATATTGTTTGATGATGAAGATACTCGAAAACATGTCGATGTTCCTTCATTAGGAGGCACTAATTCAAAAGTGTTAAGTGAGTCTCTTCCAATTTATCAGGATGGAGAAAGCATAGCAGGTAATGTCACAGTTAGAGTAAGAGAGGGAAAGATTGTGAACCATTTGGGTATCAAAGTGACTATAATAGGTTCAATTGATTTAGTGAAAAGTGATGGTACTAGTACAAGCAATAGTTATAAAAGTATTGATGTGCGAAAGAGGTCCATTGATCAGTTTATTTGCATGTCATACGATCTTTCCCCAGCCGGGGAGTTAAGTCATTCACAAAGTTTTCCTTTCAAATTCAAAGATATGTCAATGCAATATGAATCTTATAGGGGTAGAAATGTTGACGTCTCGTATTATATCAAAGTTACAATACTCAAGAAAAGCACAGATATCTCCAAAATCAAACCCTTTTGGGTCTATCTATATAAAGACCTTGAAGAAGTTAAAAAATCAGTTGAGATGAATAAAAAAATATCTGAGCAAAAAAAAGATAAAGGTTTGAAGAAGATTGATAAAAATGATAAATCTGACAAAGATAATGATAAGGTTAAAGGTAATGATAAGGAAAAGGAAAATAAACCCATCAAACTTGATATTGGTATTGAAAACTGTTTACATATAGAATTTGAATATACAAAAAATATATTCTCACTGGATGATATCATCGTAGGCAGAATCTATTTTCTTTTGACTAGATTGAAAATAAAACATATGGAACTGAGCCTTATTACAAGAGAATCCTCTGGTTTGCAACAATCCAATACGTTAGTTGATTCGACAGCAATAAGATATGAAATTATGGACGGTTCGCCAGTCAAAGGTGAAACAATACCTATTAGACTGTTCATGAGTGGATATGACTTAACCCCAAGTATGAAAAGTAATTATTTTGAAATCAAAAACTACCTCAGTCTTGTAATTATTGATGAGGATGGAAGAAGGTATTTCAAACAGTCGGAGATTACTATTTACCGTTCTATAAAGACTGAATAAAGATATAATTGAAGAGATCACAGCAAACTGCCACAATTAAAATCCTCTACAGTACATATGAGTACTTTTTTATGTATTTACTGAAGCATATATAAATAAAATAATACAAACATTATCCAGTATACTGATTGTTCAACTACCTTTACAAAATATGTATTATGTAAAATGTTTTATGACATTACTTTAGATATTCTTTTTTTATATAAGGGATCCGCTTTTATATTGAGAGCATAAAAATGAATATCTTAGCTGAAAGGTATATTTGGTGAACCTTTTACAATTTATTAGAAGAATGTTGCTGTATTAATGTAATGATGTATAGCAAGAGTTTTATTCATTAGATCAATAGTAAATTATTTCAAGGTTTGCAGTAAAGTTATAGAAAAAAAAGCATACTATAAGATATCTTATGACAAAGGTAAGTCTACCGAAAACAAGATTAGAATCTTTATATAAAGATTTCAGACCTTTGAAAGAGTTAAATATTGACGGTTACAATGCGAACATATCAACCTGGAAGGAATACATACTTTCAAAATATTTTGATGATGGAGATAGGATTGTACTTAATATAGGGACTGAGTTTTTAAGAAGTTTGGATCACGAATTATATGGCACTCCAAAAGCAATTGATGTCGTGATAGATTCCATGATTGATGATAAAGTATTGATGAGCTTAGAAGAATTTAATAGCAATAATGTTTATGAAGACCAAAATTCTAGTATTTTCAAATGGATTTCGATTAAAGTTGGTATCACAAAAAAAAACTATAGTAGGCAAAATGAATCTGGCAATGCATATCTGAAAGAACTGAAATTGATTTATAGAAATAAATTGATTCAAGATTCAAATAAAGTGTTCGATAATGTTCAAAAAAATTTGGTGCCTAAAATCACAGGTTTAACTGACAGTATATTCACGATAGATGAGTTTATTTCAGAATCTGGGGTTCAAAATATTGTGAAAGAAAAAGAAGATATGGAAATAATTTTGAAATATCTTAACAAAACGGAAGAGAGTTTTATATATCAAAGAAATGTAATAAAATTGCTAGAGGTCTCACACTCGTTGGGGAAAGATCGTACAAGCACGGAAACAATTACTGATAATGATCTCAAAATAGCAGATCTTAAAGATGCATTGTTTAAAATTAACAAGAAAATAAATTATTTGGAATTGAAGAATGAAAAAATTATCTTAAAAGTTGTTGATAAAAAAATTAACAAAGAAATGAGAAAAGAACATCTTATTAGCAAAAAAATGGTTGATAAATTGTTATCAAATTTATTGAAATACAAAAATAACTTGTTGGAGGTCATGAACCAAATTGATGCATCGGGTACAAATATTGTCTTGTTCAAAGCACTTTCGGACTCTCATGATGTCTTAAAGTCTCTGAACGATTACACAGGATCTGCTGAAAACGTTGAGAATTTAGTCAATAAAATCAATGATCAAAATGTTGTTACAAAAGAAATAGAAGAAGCCCTATCTACTGCAGATATTGGTGGTTATAATGATATTATCCATGATAGCGATTTAGAGGATGAACTAAAGAAATTAGAAGTCTCCAATGAAAAAGAAAATGGAATTGAAATTAATGATTCCCCAGAAAAGCAAGAAAATGAAAAGCTACTGAATAAACTGAGTCATTTGTCTATCAAAAATTCTGACTCAAGCATTAATTTGAACGAGAGGAAGAAGGAGAAAGACTCCAAAGAAACAGATTTTATTATGGAACATGCTTGAAAAAAGTAATTGCATTACAGGCACTTTGTTAAATTTTCATTATTAAACTAAAATTATGTAGGCACTATTTACTCTAAAAGATACATTAGAATATCAAGATAGATTTCTCTCCGTGTTATTATGGCTCATCTTTTTTACTCTCCAAATTAATGGTATTTCCATTATAGGTTGGACGATCGTCGTCTGTTTTATGATCTCCTTCATCATTAGAAAAACCGCGAACATTTGGAGAGACTGATCTACCAGGTAAATTTAGATCTGAGCCAATTGTATTAACCTGAGTAACGTATGGAAACGATGGAGAACTATATTTGGATGAATTCTTTTTCGAATCAGAGGTTTCTTCTTTTTGAGCAGATGAACTAATTTCCTCATTATCCCTGTCCTTTGAAGTTGCACTCACTATTGAGGTATCAGTGTTTGCGGAAGTCGGAGGGCTTCTCCAAAATGCGAATCGATTAGTGATTCTTCCTAACAAACTTGGCTGCGTATTATCTAAATCATCATCAGTCTGCTCTAAAATCAAAGCTGACCTAGGAATCAGTTCCAAATCACGTAGTGATTCGTCTTCTTTCTCCAATGGGAATGTTATTCTTGGCACATTCCTATGAAATAAATAGGAGCATTTTCCATCCGTTCTGTTGGTATCTACCCATTTCCTCACATCCAATAAAGTATCAGTGGCATTAAATTCATTAACAATTAATTGACTGTTAGTTAACCTAATCTGTAAAGTACACTTTCTAATTTTTTCAAATTTTTCTGTATTCTTTATGTTATCCACAACACTAGTATTCTCAACTTCAATGATCATTTCATCTGTATTTTTGAGCTTGTTTTCATTATTCGCTTTTTTAGCCAATCTTTCTTGCCTATCAGCTTCAACAAGTCTTAAAATACGTTCCTTCTCTTGTTTTTCCAGCTGCTTTTGCTTCAAGAACTCTTCATGATATTTTTTCTTCGTTATATCATTAACTTCTTCTTTGAATGTTTTTTTTGTTGGATTCGCTGTCGATTTGTTTTTAGCTTTTTCATTCAAATCACTATTGTTGATAGAGCCTGGGTTGTTTTCTGGTGGTACCTGTATTGACATTGAATTCGAAGAGTCATTACTTACAGGTGATGAAGTTTGAAGAGATCCTACCATGGGAGGTTTACAGTTGACTTTTTCCAAATAGTCAATTATTCTATTCCAATGAGAAAATTTACCACCATCACTATCACCCGTAATTATTAATTCAATATTTTGATCTTTGATGAAATACAGACTTTGTGTTTGAATATGAGGAAATAATTGTATTAATTGCTCAAACTCAGGAGACCCTCTCACAACTCTCAGCCAAATTGTTTTTTTAATTACATTTTCATTGGTCATTAATCTTGGGTGAACCCAAGATTGTAGCCACTTTTCTTTATTGGTTTCGTCAGTAGCATATACAACGAGAACCAAATCTCTTTGTATAGCTTGAGTAATTGCGTCAGTTGCATTGGTGTTAAACGCAAATGCAGTATGATCATTCATCTTATATACTTGTACTTCAGAAATTAAATTAAATTAGCACACTTTTATCTCGAAAAAACTGATACTACCTCTTTCAATTTCCAACTTAATCAATTTCCACTGTCTTCTGGTAGTGTGTTTATACTATCTTCTCATATATTTGAACTTCTTCAGTTCTATTCACTTCAACAATTTCTTTTATCGATTCAGAAGTTAATTTAAGTAATTTAAAGGTTCTGTTTTTTCTACTTCATTGAAAAAGAATTTAAAACAACAGCGCATGGAGTAAAAATGGCATATAATATAAAGAAGTCTTGAGTTGAATCATGCAAGTAACTAAAATAATTAGTAACAAAGTTATACATTCATGTAACTCTAAAGTGAATACCATGATTATTTTGATTAAGTATAAAAAGCTAGTGAGCTAAATTAAGTTTGGTAACTTTCTCATTATAGAGCTTGTTCAGAGATGAGTGAGCAAATAAAGGATACATCAATACCATTTTGCGATTTAAAGTTAGTACTCCTGGGAGACTCCTCAGTTGGTAAAAGTTCTTTAGTCTCTAGGTACATCACTGGAAAATTCAATAAAAGCAATGCTACGATAGGAGCAGCGTTCATCACCAAATCAATAGAGTTTGAGTCTGAGTCTGAGTCTGGGTCTGATGAAAGTGCGAAACGAATTGCAAACTTAGAAATATGGGATACAGCTGGTCAAGAACGGTATAGATCACTTGCACCTATGTATTACAGAAACACTGATGTTGCTCTTATTGTATTTGATCTAGCTGTGCCTAAGAGTGTACGTAAAGCGTTACTATGGATTGACGAATTGACATCATATGTAGAGAAAGAGAGACGTGATGAAATCATTATAAAATTGGTTGGTAACAAGAAAGACTTGGTGGGAAGTTTAGAAATAGAAGCAGTTGAGAGAGAAATTCAAAATCTAGAGAGACCTTTATTCAGAGTTAGTGCAAAAACAGGGGAAGGAATCAATGAGTTATTCAATGAAATAGTAAAGGAAATTCCTTCAACAAAATTTAAACGACAAGAAGACATCTCTGATAGTACTCACGTAACATTAAATCCCGATAGCCGTGCATGGCATCAGATAACAGAAAGATCAACATGTGAATGTTGAACTGCCTACCAGTCAATTATATAAGCATTACAATTCTTTTTTATACTCAAATTCAAGTTTCTATCCAACTAAATACATAGCATTTGATAACTTATATGGCATATTGTTCTTTTGCTCAAAAAGGCTACTTTATCTTCAGAACTTATGTCTGGCTCTATTCGTAAATGTACTTATATATATATATATGTGTGTGCATTCTGGCTCGTTAGTCACGGTTACGATTTTAAACACCACATCAGCTTGTAATACATCAAATGGTGCTACATGATTCGATGAGATTACAATGGTTCTTATTCATTTACCTTATCATCCACTCCAAACTTTTCTCATCAAATCAGTGAGTTCTCTTTTTTTGCTGTGAAATTTTTGTCAAAGACCTCAGAAATGAAAATTGGCAAATTTGCATCTGTTAACGAATCTTCATCAATAACTTTGATTATAGTTCTTTATGATGGAGACCAAAAATGAGGTGATGGATTCTTAAGAGATTGCAGTTGATTTACAATAACTATTGTTTGTTGTTTTAAAGAAGGAAAAGCTTAATATCGTAATCGTTCAATTGTGGTGGACAATTAAAAGAAAACATCGGGATATATTTTTTACCAAGTTTTGATAGTAAGTGTTCCATTATACTGATACACACGAGCTGAGAAATGTCTGTTTTATCGAAAGCTGGTAAGTTCCTTTCGTTTGCTACTGTCACAGGGTTGACTGCTACTTCATATTACTATTATTTTATCTATAAGGATGGGTACTTTTATAGAAACTCAAAATGGAAGCAACTTGACGATAGGGTGCAAAATATAATAGACGGTAAGGACTCCATACGTTACGTTGGCATCGATGAGGTCTTGCTCAAACCAACCGATGTCGTCACAAGAAACAGTACAGAAACATTTAAAGATATCTGGAACTCAGAGGTCAGAAGAGCTGTAAAATGGATCTATTCGGTCGGTAACTAATTATTCCAAAGTACCTGGAGTCATGTACAAGCTGTAAAGTCCCTCACGATGGTCAAAGCCAAACAATTATGTAAATAGTAGTGTTTAAGATGATCACAAAACTACACAAAAGAAACAACCCGCATCAGTTTCTGTATACAATTTTATATTCAATATATGATAACTTCGATATCTATCGGAAGCATCTGAAGAGGGATGCTTATGCAGAAGCATGTCTGTCCTAAAGGATGTAGACTTCTAATGACAATATATATATATATATATATATA
>JAKTPK010000069.1:45697-75900 GCA_030557565.1 Tetrapisispora arboricola | reverse complement strand
ATATATATATATATATATATATACATATATATAATGGTTTTGTACAACTCTTGGCAAGTTCTTGAAGGTAATGACACCAACCTTGATAGTCTTTGATGTTTGTGTGTTCGGGTAAAAGGTATTGTGAAACAAAAATTCATATTTCTGTTTTGACAATAACAAAATGTAAAGATAAAGATAGATAAAGATCAGAACTGTAACAGATTCAGTAGATTTGGGATCAAGTATCTGGAGGATACGCAAGGTGCAGAAGTGTCAAATAATACAGGTTAAGCAGTGTCTGGACCTCATTACTTGTTTTATCCTGAGAAAACTTTGCATTCAAAAATTGGGTTGGATTAAAAGCAAGTTATATTTTCCAAGACGAAAAGAAACATATTGATTAATATTCTGGATCAACTAAAAGTGGTATAATTACCGTCATATTGTATTTCTAGAGACTGATATTAAGATTTTGTAGTCCGATTTAATTATGGTCGATCAGAGCAATTCTCCTTCCGCAACATCTAATAATAGCAGCGGTGCTGTTAAGACATCGCAAATCGAAAGTGGTCTTTTGGAGAGAGAAGAGATTGTTAGAATTATGGATTCGGATGTCGCAATAAATGCACTGTTAGGTATACTGAAGCAATCGTTGTTGACGTGTGAAGAATTCACCAAGTACGTGAAAAAAAAATATATGTTCGAACAAGAAAACGTTGATGAATTATCAAAACAATATAAGCATTTTTTTGCTTCAACTTCTAATACAAGTCCAAGTTTGAGACGTTGTATGCGTCAAATTTTGCAATTTGATGGTAAATTATCCAATGTGAAACAAAGTTATGTTACAGCCTTAATCAAAATGTACGAGGAATTGAGTTCTTTATTGTTGACAATGACCAAAATGAGAAAATCATTAAAAGAGAAAAGTAGACGATTAGAAAAAGAAGTCAGTGATGCTATTCATGTATCAGAGAAAGCTCAGGTGCGTTATAATTCTTTGTGCCAAGATTGGGAAAAACTAAGAATGACAGATCCTACAAAGACAAAATTAACTTTAAGAGGTTCTAAGACAACAAAAGAACAAGAGGAGGATTTAACTCGAAAAATTGATGCAGCAGATATCGAATACAAACAAAGGGTTGATCATTCTACATCTTTACGAACAGTGTTTTTGAATAAAGAAAGACCGCAAATAGTAGCAGAATTAAAGGATCTAGTTTTGGAAATTGATACAGCTATGACCATTCAATTGCAAAAATATTGTATTTGGACAGAGAATTTGGCTTTAAATGTTGGTGTCACGGTATTACCATTGGATCCTAAAAACTCAATGAAGTCTATTGTTCTAAATGTTACAAACGAAAAAGATTTATACAACTATCTTAATAAATATAATCAGAATGGTAAAGAGTCTTTGCTTTCAAACAAAAATTTAGTACCGGTACCTTATAAGAAACATCCATCAATGGTCAAAGATAAACTAGTAAGCCCGAATGAAAATTCATCTTTTTCAATTAGTAATCAAAGGAATTTGAATCCAATTACCTCGAATAAAAGTTCCAGCAATAATACAAATTTAAAGGATTTTGGTCCAATATCATCACCAAAGCCTCCGATGTCAATTAATACTCTCTCAACGTCAAAAATTTCCCTAAATAGTAATAATGCATACACGCCAACCTCGAGCGTTTACACATCGAACGATATGAATAATAGGGCGCAAGGAATGGGAATGACCGATTTTCGAACCAATAAATCCACTGCAGCCGGGCTTGGGTTAGCTACTGGAATGGGCACATTAGGTGCATTATCAAATGCTAACAATCAATCATCTAGCAATAATGACAATATGTCAAACTCAAATATTGTTAGTAAACCTTACCTTGACGGCAGAAAGAACGAAACGACAAGAGTTCCAAGTTTTGCTACAGCTACCACTGTGAATACTGACAATTCTGGTAGACCGGTTTCGCATATACAGCACAGTAATACCATACCTCCGGGTATTCAAAACAATTTCAAGACCTTTGGAATACCGTTGGAAAAATTGTTAGAATATGAGCAAGATTCAGTTCCTAGTATTGTAAAGCAATGTGTATATGTTATTGATAAATATGGGTTAGATGTTGAAGGTATATACAGAAAATCAGCGAGTGTACTTGATGTTGGCGCAATGAAAGATGAGATAGATAAAGATCCTTCCAATATATCAATGATTGTACCACCTAAAGATCATACCGATGCAGATATATATGTGGTCAGTTCTCTGCTGAAAACATTTTTTTCTGCCCTGCCAAATACACTAATCCCACCAGAATGTGAACCTGAGCTCAAAGTTTGTTTATCGATTGATGATTTAGAAACGAGAAAAAATTATATGCATGGGTTGATTTACAAATTTCCTGACGCTCAATATTGGACTCTTAGAACTTTGATATTCCATTTGAAGAGAGTAATGGCTAATGAAGCTAAAAATAGAATGAATTTAAAGTCATTAAGTATTATTTGGGGCCCTACAATCATACCACCAAATGATGAAGACGTAAATGACATCAACTTCCAGATACGTGCAATGGAAACTATATTTGCAGTTGCTGATCAAGCTTTTGAATCCGAATAACAAATAAGATATATCAAATTAAATAATTATATAAATGATAAATTAAAAAATACATTATGTTCTATTTTACATCGATATGAACTATTTTATTCAAGTTCGATTCAGATTATCAATCGGATATTTAAAACGAATTTTACTAGAACATCATGTCAAATCATTTTGGAACCATTAGTGATTATTTGACGCTAGTGCGTTGCAGTAACATTTTTACACTTTTGAAAAATGAAGTAAATATAAAATTGCACATATATTTTTTATAAATATAAAGTTAGTAAAGGTAAGATACTTAAGATGACTATTTGAACAAATTGGAAGATAATTAATCATAAACAAAACAGCTGCATCACTAAAGTACTAATTATTAGGAAAATGAATGTTGAAGTGGACAGAGCACAACAACTTGTAGATATGTTCAAGAAACAAGGCTATTTTGACAAGTTGAAACAAAATATTTTGAACGCAGAAACTGAAAATGGTGAACAAACAGGCCAGCTGCAAGAACTTGTTAAAACTAAAGTAGCGAAAATTGTTAATGAATTGGTGAATGAAGATGATGATCTTTTGTTCAAAAACAGAGGCTCCACGACAGCTTTGATAGAAGGTCAACTTGTTAAGGATGGGTATGCAAAACTTAATTCAGGTGAAAGCAAAATTGATCTCAAGAAGATAATAGAAAGTAGTATTTTTAGCGAAGATATGAAATCAGAAGTCACTAAAGTTTTGGAAAATTTAGATAATGAAACTTGAACTGCAAATTGTTGAAAGACCTTCATCATTGACTCAATATTTGTGAAGTTTGGTGCAGCAAGATGACTATAGTGTCATTTCAACTGTAAAGAATAAGTTTATACGCAAGATCAAAGTATTATGTATTGTATTTTGTTATGGGCCATAGTTATCAATGGCTAATTCACAACTACATATATTAGATGGGTATATTAGCTTCTAAAATTCCTGTATGTTGTTGAATATTTGATAAATAAAAGATGTGTTTCTGGACCTTAACGGAAATGGAATAATGAACCAAACATATCTAAAGGCGATTGTTTTTTTGCTTGTTTTGGCAGGCAGGGACTTAATAATCTTTCAAGAATCGTATTGCTTTATGAAAAACCATACAAAGTTTGGTCCTATATTTACAGCATTGAGTATTTCTGTATTTACTTTGTATATGATATATCAAAAAAATGCTAGCCATAAAATAAAATTTGGTCATTTTTATAGTATAGCCACTATTTAGTCTAATCTATACATTAGTCCATTATCTTTTGATTATTATGGTGTCTTTTTAAGATACTCAAAAAACGTTCTGTTGTAAATTTACAGCAGTAGAATAAAGCATAGTTACATTGTGCTCAAAAAAAAAAGGTTGGAAATAGAAACATAATTAATCTAGTTAAAATGTTTAAAGCAACAAATCATATAAATCATCTACTTAAATCTTTAAAATCGCCATCAAGGAAGTGGTTTTTTGTCTTAATACAATTTCATTTTAGAGCTATATTAAATTTTTGTATAAACACATTCAATTCGCCATAAATCAAGTAACCTTTTGATTTGATGTTTATGCATTGTCTTTCATTAATCTAAAATATTTTGTAACAAATCAACTGCTTATATTCAAAACAATATATGTTATAATAATTATTTGTGTTATATCATAGCTAAATTTTCAAAATTTTCAAAATTTACTCTCTCGGTAGCCAAGTTGGTTTAAGGCGCAAGACTGTAATGTGTTAACAAAGTAATCTTGAGATCGGGCGTTCGACTCGCCCCCGGGAGATGATTTTTTTTTGCTTGGTGCACAACTAAAGAATACTTAAACTGTCGATAGGATGAACCTTCTGTTAAACATAGGAATTTCAAAACTCAATCTAGTAGTAGTCATCACAAACTTGTATCGTAATAACAATTAAAAAAATTTTTTCTAGAAAAAATGGTTCAACCTGCCCCCAATTAATGTTCAAATAATGTTTTGGTTAAAAAAGACTAATTAGCCAGATATGTGCTCAAAACTTAAATTTTATATTCCAAAAAATCACAATAATATTACTATTTACATTATATATTTAGTGTTCTTTAGATTTTGAATGATTATCACAATGTTATCAATCAGTGTATTTTACTGAATTTTTCTTTGTATACTTCCTTCTTTTGATTTGGTTGAATTTCAAATGAAAAGTTTCATAGTCATCAATAATATATTTGAAATGTTTATTGAAATTTTCAACAATTGTTGAGTTGTCTTTATCCTTTAAGCATTTATGAATTTTTTTAGCCTTATTATTTGTATTTAATGAATAATTTTTTGCATTCTTAATATTATCATAAGAATAATTAATATTTAACTCATCATCATTTGAACTGTTTTGTAAACTTTCAACGTCTTCGGTTTTATTGTCTAATATCGAAGCTGAAGATTCTGGACTACTGACAGTCACACTATCAACACTCGAAATTTTATCAAAATACTTTTTTAGTGTTAATTTCAACTCATTTTTGTTGTATGAAATCTTTGTCTTAATAATTGATAAAACAATCAAACTTTTATAAATATAGACGTTACTCTGATTAATTTGTTTATTATCCAAAATTTTTTCCTCATTATCCAATAGTTCATCAAAAACATTCCAGAACAAATCAATTTTTTTCTTGTTTTTCCAATCGAAATCTATGCTCTTGAGAAACTTGACTAAATCTTTATTTTTTTTCAAAACTTTGCAACGAGAGTCCTTCAAAAAGGAATTTACATTATTCTTTTCAATATTTTCATTTATTTCATCTGATTGAACTATATCATTATTATAAAAAGAAGTGATGGATTCGTTTATATCCCAATTTCCTTCAGATTTCCATAAGTAAAGACATTTATTAATTTCGTTATATTCAATCAAATAAAATGGATTGTTGACTTCGTTACCACCACGTTTAGCAAATATCTTTAAATTATCAGTTATAGTGATGCATGTATCTAATTCAACATAATAGTTATCTTGCATTTTATTAAAATACGCAACAACTTCATGAATATCATCAAACTTATTCGAGCAAATCAATTTGATTCTTGGCTGATTTGGTCCAGCATATAAGTACAATAGCTCACCAGTCTCCATTGTTACTTGATAAATTTTCTATCGCTGCATTTTCAAAAGCTTAAATAAGACACAGAAGTTCTTATATCTAAATTGTGATGTTACTCTTTTATATATTTCAAGTTCCAAGTGTAACTTTAATTACTTTAGGGATGGCGGCAATCTCAACTGCTCTTATTTTTTTTTCTTCAAAATAAATTATGTGTTGTTTTTTATTTTCGCATTCACAGGCATTTTTTTTAATTAGCACAGAGAATTTGCCACGGAAGCCAGATCAATTTGAGTTGTCATAAAATATGAGTTAATATGGCTCAACAGCAGCTATATAAATGGTCAATATCAAGAATCAATCCTCTATCTCTCTCAAACATGAGTTAAAAAGACTCATTGATATGTGAATAGTTGGGTACGTTGTGCTGTCAAATCCAATTTAAAATCGCTTTCAACATTAAGGGATATGCAGTTGATCTGGATGCTAAACAACGTTAAATTTTTTTGGGCAGCTTACAATAGTTTCTACAATGTACGGAATCAAAATATGAGTTTTTAACACTGCTATGGACAGACATGCGTGAATGTGTGTAGCTTATACCATTAAAATGGCTAAACAATGACAAAAGGCGATGATCGTAATCAATTTTCCGATCTCCCATATGGTCTAAAGTTTACTAACTTAAATGCTTCCTGCAACTATAGTTGTATTATTATTGCATTTATTTAGATATTGATTTTTATAAGAGGATTGTGGTTTACCGAAATGACTTTACTTAAAAATCTGACATTGCTTTTTTTTCAAGCACTCGATAACAGATCAAATAATGAAAGGGAAAATAAGATATTTGTAAGCGAAACACTTAAGGATAAGTTCTTTTTTATGTCAGTAAGAACATGTTTAGTTTATTGTATCCACTAATTGATAAGAATCTTAGTAATTTTACTTCTCTGAAACGACCAAATACAGATACATCTTCAAGCTGGACAAGACATTGGAAAATACTTTAATGCCTGATGTTATGAGATAACATCGTTAAAATAATGACTTTCAAGCTATGTAAAATCACAATTAAAGGTGATAATATCTCCATTATTGAATCTTGAGCACATATATGAATAGGTTCCATTCTAGAATTGCCACTTGAACTAGCTCAAGTAGTCCTGCTGATGAATACAAACCGTTTAGATGAACGTCACATAACAACAAGAACAATTACAAGACGTATAAATATGTATCACCTCGCAAGAATCTTAGCAATCGTTTGATGATTGCTGATAAACTAAACCACTTTCTTTTCAAGCATTACGATAAATGAAAAGTTTTGAATATCAAAAAATTTCTTGTATTGAAGAGAAACAAAAAAACATCCAATTGTCCAAAAATATTGAGCGTTCGTTCAATTTTCCTTTGAGCTGTGAGACTACAAATATGATATTGTGAGCTGCATTCAAACTCGTGATGCTATTTCATGTTAATAAACATGAAATAGCAGCATAGCAAGTTTCCACCTGTTCACTTGTCTTGTAACTAAACGGGGGGTTCGAAGAAAGAGAGGGAAGTGGGGGTGTAAAGGGCTTTGGGAGGGTGATAAATCAAACCACATGCAAAAGGACAACAAACGGTTTGATTTCAAGTTTCAATCCTCAAAGCTTAAGAACATCACCAAATTTTGCACTCATGCATTAGTTGTATTTGTGTTTCACCAAGGCAAAAGTTCCATATCTTACTGCTAGTGTATACGGTGGTTATTGTTCTTGGGCTGTTAGAATTGGACTTTTGCTGCTTAGAGTAAGTTGATTTTATACTCAATTAGGAAAACAAAGTTTTTTCTTTTTTCTCCTACATGCTGTTTTTTCGGTGTTATTTACAGTGTTTTTTTACTCAATTAGGATAAAATCATCTTGAATTATTCATTAATTACTTGATTCGTACATCTAATTTTGCCAAATCTCGTATGGGTGCTGCAGTTTTTATTTCTTTTTTGAGTTACCTCTATGGTGTTTCACTGGAAAACACCAATTACTTTTTTCTCTCTCGAAAAAAAAATATAAAAAAAAAAATAAAAAAACTCAAAACAGCCCACATTGGGACTGTTGTAAATAAAGCCACCAACAGAAATAACATTTATAACGCCAATAATAGATAATATTAAAATCAGATTCGTTGAAAATTGTACAACACCTCGTTTCGAAATCTTGTGACTACTTGTACACACTGTTTGATGTAGTGGGAAGTCCCTATTTCAGTTAGGTTCAAAAGCTAGTTTGCTTCGTTATGTTTTTCATTACAGAGGATTCAGTTCTTAAAACTCCATACTCATTCCTAGAACCTTCGAAGACTAAGCAGTCGTATCTTGAGGTCTAGCCTTTTTTTGATACTCTTCTGTAGTACATTTTTCTTATTTGAGGAAACTAACGAAGTGAGATAATTTTTCAGATAGTTTTACTCTCAGAATCAGTTACCATGATATATAAATATATAAAATATTTATAAAGATATATAATATATATAAATATGATTTTTCGTTATTTCAATTTTTTTTGTCAATCTCTTCTATTTATTTCTTTGTTGGAAAATTGCATTTTGTTTTGTTTTGTTTTGTAAAAGATCTAGAAATCATTAAGAAAGATTATTCACAATTAGTCAAAAAAACTAGATTTTTTTTTTGAACAGTTAAGCTTTATTCTTTGAGTAGATTCAAATACATTCATTAACAGTTAATCATTAACTATTACTCTCATTTAACAAAAAAACTACTCCCTATTCTTTCCTTTTTTTAAATTTAAATTATTATTTTCCAACTGAAAAACCATAGAAAAAAATGAAGTTATCTAACGTTGCAATTGCCGCCGCTTCCGCTTCCACTGTTTTAGCTGCTCCAGCTGTTGTCACTGAACATGTTCATGCTTCCCCAACTATCACCGTCCAAGGTTTTGTTTACTTCTCCGACGGTACTGCTTACACAACATATACTACTTTAGATGACGCTACTAAGACCAAGACTTCTGCCGTCGCTGACAATACCAGCACTACCGTCACTTCTACTTCTACCACTACTTTCACTCAACCAACCACTACTTCTACCACTCCAGCCGCTCCAGAAACTACTTCTACCACTCAAGCTGCTGCCACTACTCAAGCTGCCGCCACCACTTCAACTGCCGCCTCTTCCAACAACAATGGTTTATCTGATTTTGCCTCTACAATCTTAGATGCTCACAATGCTAAGAGAGCTTTACATCAAGATACTGGTTCTTTAGAATGGTCCTCTTCATTGGCTGACTATGCACAATCCTATGCTGACCAATACGACTGTTCCGGTACCTTAACTCACTCCGGTGGTCAATACGGTGAAAACTTAGCTGCTGGTTACGATGCTGCTGGTGCTGTTCAAGCTTGGTACTCTGAAATCTCAAATTATGATTTCTCTAATCCAGCTTACACTTCTGCCGCTGGTCATTTCACCCAATTAGTTTGGAAATCTTCCACTCAAGTGGGTTGCGGTTACAAGCAATGTAACAACGATTGGGGTACTTACGTCATTTGTTCTTACAACCCAGCCGGTAACTTTATTGGTGAATTTGCTGAAAATGTCGGTAACTTAATCTAAATTTAATTTTGACTAACTAATATTGCACAATGGCAAATTATTTTTTTCAATTTAAATCTTTTCTATCAACGGAATTTAAACAATTGCATTAAGCAACTGTTTTTTTGGGTATATTATTTTCTACAAGACATTTCAAATCAAACAACTATAAAAAACTAATATTTTTCTTAAAAATATATCATTCAACTTGACTATATCATTTACATTGCGAATTATTAAATTAATTACAAGATAAAAGAAATATTTGAATGAACCGTTCTTCACAAGCTTTGAAGTAACATTTTTCTAATAAATTTCATCAATTTATAATGGGAAACTTGACTTTTTGAGATAAAGCTCTAACTTGTTCTTAATTTTTTTTAAACATTTTATCATATAACTATTTTAGAAGAAAATAGTTATATTTATCTATATATATATATATGTATATATATATTTGCAAGGGATACCAATACATAATAACATTTTACGTAAAAAGAAAGTTAGAGAAATCCTTTTTATCCTATCGAAACTATGAATCCATGGGTTTGTTAGGTAGTATACGTTCGGAGGACATATAGTCTTGTATAAATATTTATTTCATTGAATCGGAAATGTTTTTAAACAAGTTGGAAGAGTTTTTACCATTATTTTGAGGTTCTGAAGCCATAGGACCCTGTCAATTTTAAAATTTGAAACATTATGCTGAAAAACGTAGCTGAATTTCATACAAATATTTTTCAATTGTTTTGAAATTCTCACAAAGTGTACTCACTTTTCTACTTAACAAATAATAATAACGATCAAATGTTCCCACAATTATCTTGAAGCATTCAAGTAATACAAATCTTGAATGCTATTCTCGAAACTTTTCCTTACATTCTATGAACGTGTAATAAAAGTTGTTTCTCTACAAATTGTTCACTAAAGTTACGCGATTATTTTTACAACCAAAGCTACGTGTTCAAAATTGGAAAAGCTGAAAAAAAAATATCAAAAATGTAAATATATCATCAGGATGCAAATAGTTCGAAGATTGCTACTGTGAAATCTGGTAGAAGATGCTTTTGACCAGTCTGTCATCATTGCTGTAGTGTAGATACCGAATATGATTTTGAATGCTTGATACTTCTTCATTCTTAATTTCAAACTTTTACTAATTTAAGATGTCGAATAATGGGCATCTTAACAGGTTGTTTACTTCTCAGCTTACTCGTTAAGCACTTAATTTTGAGTTCAGTATCTTCTTTAATTATTATTTCGCTGTAAATAACATATAAAAGTACTATGTGAAATTTATGTATATATATATATATTACTCTATCCATTGATCATTTGACTTGTTTTTTTCGTTGCTGTTCATATTTGAAAAATTCCATAATAAACCGTAAACCCTTAATAGCAAAAGATATCACTAATTCTCGTCAATAGACAAAAAACATTTGACTCAATTAAACTAGTTTCAAAAGTTATAAACAACTAGAAATATCTTTTCAATTCCTTCCCCTTTCAAACCCTTTGAATCTCAATATTTTTGTCCCTAAAATATAAAATTCAAAAAATCTGAACCAAACACCTTTAGTTAAAGAATTTCTTTATTATTTTTATTTGTGTCCAATAGAAATATTCAATTCTGCTAACTTAATTTGGTTTAACCACTTTTTAAATTTCAAAAACACTTTAACAATCGAGAAATATAACCATGGCTGGTTATCCAAAATTGAACGCAAGCACAGCTTCCGAATTTATTGGTGAGCCTTCTCCATCATTATCAAATATGTCCGAAACTCCTTCAGGTGCATCAATTTCCTTTGATACTACCGAGGTGTCATCTACATCTTCAATTTTTCACCCAGAAAATGTAGACGACATTGAAGATTTCAGTGAGGAGGAAATCATTGAAGAAGTCATCGCACCTGAAGATGGTCAAGTCAAACAAGAATCTCTAGTACAAGAGGAAGAAGAAGAGACTGTGGAAAAAAAAGAAGACACCACAAATAAATCCGAAACTGATGTCAAAGAAATCGTCGTTGATGGCACAGAAGCTGTTCCTCAACCACCAAAAAAAATTTCCATTAAAGATCTCCCAAGCTTAGGAAATAATGCTGACATACCTGTCTTTTCAACAACATGGGGTCCAAATGTTCAACCCAAAGCGATCAGCGTTGAAAAATTGAAATCATTGAACGACTCATTCCCATCTTCTACAAATGTTCAGGCAAAGCCAATGCGTTCAACGAAAGTCCAAGAAACATTCACAATTAAAGGTGATGCTCAAAATAAAGCCACTAAGGATGCTTATGCCGAAGTTGCATCTTCTATCAAAAAAGAATTTGATGTATCTGTTGAATCAACAACTTCAGCTACTGGTCGTATCGTTATAATTTCTGGTACCCGTGAAAATGTAACCAATGCGAAGAGAATTTTATTAAAAAAATTGGAAAGACCAGTTTCAGTTGAGATGCAAATTCCAACTTCTTGTAAACCTGCTATTATTGGGTTAGGTGGTAAGAATATACGTGAATTAATTTCTAAATACCAAATTAGAATTCATGTACAAGATAAACCAGTTGAAGATTCGTTTGACGAAGATTTAGATGACACGATTACTATTATTGATCTTTATGGTGATTCTGCCTCTGTTTCTTTGGTACAGAAAGATATTCACGCTATTGTTAAAGAAGAAACCAAAAATGCTTCGTTCAGGGTCCCGATCGAAAACCAAACCATTATTCCTTACATTAAGATAGATGATATCAAAGGCAGTTCTTCAGTAAGAGTTCAATATATTGAGAAAATCGAAGAGTTTTTAGTTTCTGGTTCTCGTGATGAAGCTAGGGTAGTTTTACAAACTGTCAAACAATATATTTCAAAATTAGCCACTTCAATTGAAGAAAAAACTGTGAACATTCCATACAAATTTCAAGTCTTAATTGATACTCCCGAAATAAACGAAAAATTTAATGTCAATATAGAATTTCCAAAATCTCAAGATGATGAAGGGGTCAAATTCATTGGACCTAAAGACAAAGTGCTTGATGCCATTGAGTTTGCAAGATCATCATCAAAAAATTACGTGATTGAAGTTTTAGACATTTCAAAATCTCACAGAAACAATGTTGAGCATGCTAAATTATTAATACTATTGTTTGAAAAGTACAACATGCTAAAGTCAATTTCTGAGCTATATGAAAATGTTAACATTTACCTTCCATCTTTACAAAAGCTTGAAAACTCTAAATCTGTTGAAGTTATTATTTCTTCATTGAAAGATGACTCCAAACTATTGAAGTTTGCAAGAAAAGAAATTATCAATTTAGTTGATAATATTAGTCCATCGGAAGTTTTAGTTGTTGATGATATTGAATATGAATTATTCCATAGAGAAGTTTACAAGGTTCTTGAAGCAAATGACGAAACAGTTAAATTTGTACAATTAGGAGATTTAGAACCTAAGAATAATACTATTATTTTAACAGCGTATAAAGAGACCGACGAGTTTAAGTTACCTTCTGAGGAAGTTAGATCAATATTACAAAAAGCAAACAAATCATTAGATAGAATTCGTGAATCACAACACTCTCTATCAGTTGAAACTTTTACCTTGAAGTCAAAATTACAGGATGAATTGCTATCCACTGCTTCTGCCACTTACAAGGTATTGGATGAAGAAATTGAAAAGCATGAAGGCAGTGTTCAAATTAAGTTACACTCTCCCGATTCTAATTCTTTTGTAGTCAGAGGCCACGAAAAATCAGTCAAGCTGACAAAAAAATTTTTAACCAATATCATTGAAAATCCAGAAAGAAATTACAATGAAGTTATTGAAGTTCCTTCTGATGTATTTTCTAGATTTATAGGTGTTAAGGGTGCCAATATACAGTCCATCCGTAACAAATACGACATTACTACTCAAATTCCTGAGACTGATTCCAAATCCAGTTCTAAAGAAGCAGTCAAAGTTACATTAATCGGTGTTCAATTTAATGTTAAGCGTTCAATTGAGCATATAAACACCGAAATTAAGAGATGGTCTGATATTATTACTAAAGAATTTATTGCCCCATTACAATTTCACGGCGCTTTGATTGGCCGTAGAGGTGCTAATTTAAATCATCTACAATCTAAATATGGTGTTTCCATCAACTTTCCTAAAGAAAATACTATTGTAACTATTAGAGGTCCATCCCGTTCGGTTAACCAAGCTTACCAAGAATTACATGAATTATTAGATTTTGAGATGAAACACAACAATAAAACTATTGTCAAAGTTGCTGTTGAACAGATTCCAAGGATTATTGGTAAAAATGGTCAAATGATTAACGACTTGAGGACAGAATTTGGTGTAGAGATGGACTTTATAGAAGAAACCAATGATCTTGCTAATTTGAAAACAAAAGAGGTCCAGTTGGAAATAGTTGGTACTAAAGAAGCAATTAAAGAAGCGTCTGAAAAGGTAGCCTCCATCATGTTTACTAGTACCAATTTTGTTTCTGAAAATATTGAGGTTGATTCGAAGTATTACAAAAATATTATTGGTCAAAATGGTGCAACCTTGAAGGACATCATCTCCAAATCAGGTGGTGACAATTTATCAGTTGGAAGACCAATTAACATTCCAAAAGTTGGCGCTAAAGAAACTTTTATTACAGTACAAGGCCCAAAGGAATTTGTTAAGAAAGCAATTGATCATATTAAAGAAATAGTTTCTACAATTGAAAACTCAGTGACCAAAGAATTGGCAATTGAGCCAGAAAACCAAGGTGCTTTGATTGGCCCAGCAGGTACTGTGCGCCGTCAGTTAGAAACTGAATTCAATATTAGCCTGTTGATTCCAAAAAGAGGTGATACCAAAAGTAAGGTTAAAATTGTTGGTTTGAAGGAAAACATTGAAAAAGCTGAAAAGAAAATATTCACCGATTTAATCAAAGATACTTTTGATTTCGAAATCGAGGTTCCAGCTTCAGTTCATGAATATGTATCAGAACGTGGAGCATTTGCCCAAAGTTTGAGATTGAATCAATTTGTAAGTGTTAGATACGGTAATGCAACATCATTAGCTAATAGTATCAATAATCGTACGCTAAATATACCAATTGAAGATGTTTCAGGAACGGTTGATGAGAAACTAAAATTAACTATTAAACCTGCCGAACCAACCCCTTATGATGATAGCACTGAAGTTATTCCATGGAGAGTTAGATATGAGCCAATTGAACTCGAGGGCCTTTTGACCCAAGCAAACGAGTACTCGTCACCAGAAGAAAAGAAAACTGCAATGTTATCTTTAGCCAAAGAACGTATTGAAAAGAGAATTTTATCGGCATCATCTGCTAATACTGTAGCTTATATTTGGGCTAAAGACACAAAAAAATTTAATACAGTTGTTGGTCCAGCTGGTATCAGAATTATCAAATTAAGGGACATTACTGGCTGTATTGTACACATTCCAAGAAACTCTGAAAAGGTTAAGAATGTAATTTACGTCAAAGGTTCCAAAGACGCTGTTGAAGCATGTGCTACTACCATAATGGATTTATTAAAGAATTAAATTCATGTATTAACTCTGAATGTAACTATGTAAATTTGATAATATTACTATTGTATAATAATTGAGAAAAATATGATATGTTTATACATCTATTTAACCGGAATGTTTGGAAACTATTGTGTGAAAGTTTTCATTATGGTAAACTTATGATTTTAAATAGTTCATCTTCGTAACCTTAGTTTTGCGATCGCTGCATGTAAGAAACATCAGATGTATATGATACCTATCGATATTTAATATTCGCAAGATAAAATAGCTTTTTAGACAAAGTGTTAACATGTTATGTGATTAGAGGCGTAAATCATTTTTTTGTTGATACAATTATGAATATTTTAACAACATGATGTTGGGTTTGATGCTTGTGGTTCTTGTAGTTTAATATTGGGGTTAGTGGATGTATTTTCTTGTGAACTTTTATTTAGTTGCTCAGCTTTATGAAACTGATAAAGTTTTTCACCGATAGTCTGGAAAACTTCTTTAACATTGGACCCCGATTTAGCGCTTACTTCATAAAACAACAAATTTTCCTCGTTAGCCCAATTTTTAGCTTGATTATAGTCTATTTTTCTATTCGATTCATCATCTTCACATAAATCAACTTTATTTCCCACTAAACATATAACCAACTTCTCATCACCGACCTTGTTTTTCAACTCTTCGACCCAGCTCTTAGCCTTCGTTAAAGAGTCTGGAGCAGTGATGTCGTATACAACTAAAGCTGCATTAGCATTTCTATAATACATTGGAGCTAAAGACTTATAACGTTCTTGACCTGCTGTATCCCATATTTCAAATTTAATAACTTGATTATCCTCATCTAATGTAATAGTCTGTGATAAGAAAGCCGCACCAATAGTACTTTCTCTTAACTCATCAAACGAATCTTTCACAAATCTGTGAACAATGGATGATTTACCAACAGAAGAGTCACCCAATAACACTAACTTAAATTGTAACATGACCAGGCCTTACGTTTGTGTATTTATGGGGTTATCAATATTCAAGTTCACCTTTATTTTAGTTATGGAATAATAAAAGATATCCAAAAATAGCAACTAAAAACTGTATAAACTATTAGTTTTATGTGTTTCAAAATCAACAGTAGAAATCAATACGAACAAACTTTGAAATATCATCAAATGCTTGTAAAGAAAGAAAGAAAATCAAACAAACAACTTTACGAAAACTATTTTTGACTTTATACATCCTTTAAAATTCGAATGTTATATATATATCAGACAATTCTAAAATTCTTGATTCTAGAATTTTGAGTTTTTACAGCAGAAAGCGAACGATGCTCGATGACACAGTTACTCGAAAAAAAATAAGACCATAAAGCAAGTAACAATAAAGCAGTCTGGAATGACAAGATAAATAAGAAAGGATTTATTTGATACAGTGACAACAAAAAATAAGCTATCTAAAATGGTGCATTCACATTTTATTCTATTGGTGTATAGATAAGGTGTCTATATAGGCGCTGCTCTCGAAAAAACAGTGTTGGCCTGAATATAGGAAAATAGATGTTTATGTATGATGTTGACATATTATAAAAATGATATTCAAACCTGATGATTCAGTTTGTTTTCTTTGTTTTCTCTTTTTATTTGTTTCATCTCCTTTTTTTCTAACTTTTTTTTTTGTTTATTAAGATTTTTAGCAGCAGCTAAAGTAAATCTCCCCATCGTATACTTACTTGTGCTTTTCCACACAGAATCCGGAATTTCTTTTGGCAATTTACGACCATATAAACACTGATCAACTAACCACATACCGACAATAAAAGAATCTCTATCAAGAGTCCCGTCTTTCCTTCTATCGACAGAATCATATATTTTAATTAACAGGTCGGTTGGAAGATTTGATCTCAACCATATATCTTGTACCACTACATTTAACATCAACCCATCGGCTGGAAGTTCTTTGAAACCAATATTTTCTCCATTTATCATTTTACTATACCACGGCAACATATTTAAATACAAATACCTATTGCTTACCCACATCCCTTCGTATCTTTTTCTTTCATCTGATGTAATCACAAAGACATCTTGATGAGATCTCCATGGCCTATCTCTGTCAAATCTGTTTTTAATTGCTGAGTCGTTGGTTTGCAAATAAAAGTTATATCCTAGTTCAGATTGTTTAGAATGCCGTGTTTTATTCTTAGAAGTATCATCCGGTGAATTAACTCTACTTCTGTAGTTGAAGTTATGTTTAGAATCACCGTATTCTTCGTCACTGTCATCAGAATCAGAATAACCACTATCACTTCTCATATCACTATCGTCATAATTATTTTCTGAATGTAGACTATCATCATCATCATTACCGAAGTTAGCATTCGTATTTCTCATTGTTGTTCTGAACCGTAGATTATTGTTAGTTGTAATTATAGTTTTACCATTCTCATCTTCTCGAATACTGGATTTTATTGGGATAATTGTCTTTGACCCAGAGCTTCTCAGAAGCTTTGCTTTAATTTTCCCAAGTGTGGTATTTCTCGAATAATTTGGTATCAAATCTGGAAGAGTACCCTCATATGTAATTTTGTTTGTAGTGTTTATATTATCAGAGTTTTTTTGGGGGTTAAGATCAGGCTCCAGGTGCGACCAGCTCAACATTGCAGCAGTATTTTTCATAGCATTCTGATTCTTGATGGAAGCACTATCAGATTGAGCACTGTCCTCCACATCTGAAAAACTCTTGGGGCTGAGATCCGAGTATTTTTGAGATTCATGGGAATCAGAACCAAGTGTTTCCATGAGATTCTGAACACCAGAATCAAAATTCACTTGATTGGGTTTGAAAGCATTAGATGGTTTATGTTTATCTAAGCTAGTTAATTTAATTCTATTTTCATTATCAACTTTTAGTAAATTATTGTGTCTTTCTTCATATAAATGGAGAGCTGTGTCGGATAACTGTTTTTTAATATCGGCAGGAATACTATTAATTGCATATTTCGTTGCTTGTTGTTTATTTAGTTTTTGTGCTGTATGGATGTTTTTGTTATCATTTTTATAACTTTTCTCTTGCAAATTGGTACTTTTCAGATTATTATTTGCTAAATTTGCTGCCAGTTTTGCAATTTCAATTGCTGAATTTTCCTTTTGCCGTATATTCGAGGAATCAAAACTACTATCGGAATTAATTGAGGACTTATCTACATGAGATGTAATTTCAGAAACCATATGGTTTCTTTTACTTGGGTTTATATGGACATGAACGTTTGTACTTGCAACAGGTTGGTGATTTAAATGATGTAAATAGGAAGATGAAACATCATCTTTTCTAAGGTTTCGCAGTGACAAACGACCAGTTCTTTTGTGGGCCGATGATACCAGTTTTGGGTCTTTATTTTGAACATTCCTTGAATATTGTTCTGGTTCTGAAAACTTCTTAAACATCATTTGAGCGGCCTGAACTGAATCTGCTTGACCCTTAGAATGTAAATCCATTTCAGTACCATTCTTACCATTACTGTTAGTCTTTTGTGGAATATTATCAATCATTAAAGGCTGTTTTATTAGAATAAAGCCAAAATAAATGTAATTTACGTTAGAGGAAGTGAATTGGCGATGTCATAAATGTGGCTAAAAGAATCTTTAAAACAATAGTCAAGTATGATTTTAACTTGCATGTGCTCTTTCGATGCCTTAGTTATGTGAAATTTTTTTGATTATCTTTAATTCAATGGTTGTTTTATACTATAAGCTATGTTACATAATTTAATTCTTTTTAATATGTCATTAAAAGATTGAATTTTGTTAAATTGTGTTATGTGTTCTGAATTTGAAATACCCTTGAAAGAATAATACACATTGTGTTTCGCTTTTCGAAACATCAAAATTTTAGTATTACAATTCTAAGATATTTTAATAAAAATATTAATGTTTGATGGTTTAAGATGTTCTATTTGAAGATATAATTGAAGGAGGAACAATTATATTTTATGAATATATTACACTAAAATAGAGTTGTCAAATCTAATCTTTTTACTCAAATCGTTGCTTCGAGAATCAAACGGGAAATTATATAATAAAATAGTCATGCCTGAACAAATTGCACACAAAAAATCAGCAGCTAACAGATCTATCAGTAAAGATAAGAGGTTACTTTTGAAAGAAATGTACAAGTTAGATGAAATTTCTGATGAAAAACAGGTTGAAAATCAAGATGAAAATATGTCAAAGGTAACAGAACAAAATCTTCAAAACCATAACAGCAAAAATTCTTCTGTTCCAGCAGAAAGTGAATCACAATCATATTATACTGACTATGATTCAGACCATGAAGATATAAAAGAATTAGAACAGATAGAAAAAAAATCATTGAATGAACTAGAGTTCAAAACATTGTTGCACATACATAACAGGTTATTGAGGAAAGAAAGTGATACCAATAATTCAATCAAAAATGTAATCTATGATAACTATTATGATTTGATTAAAGTGAATGATTTGTTGAAAGAAATGACCAACGATAATCATTCAAAATTGGAACAACTAAAGGAAACATTGGAGGATATTTTACACTAACAGCATTTTACAAAATTGTTTTTTGAAAATAAGAGACTTCTAAAGATTTCAGGTTTGGATATGTTGAATAAAAAAACTTTAGATATTTGATATTGGATTGAAATTGTATTTTATTTTCTATAAATGAGGTGTAATTTAATTATTTATGGAAATTATGCTAATGATTCAAAATTACCTTTGTTGATCACAAAGACATCAATTGCGGCCATTGCAGCGTATAGTCTGTTTTCAGCTTCCTCAAATACAATTGAATTTTCACTATAAAAAACTTCATCGGTGACTTCTTCATGATGTCTTGGTAAACAATGCATAAATTTAAAATTTGGATCCGCCAATTTAACCAAATCTGAGTTGATTTGAAAACCTTTGAATTGCTTCAGTTTTGCCTTTTTTGCAAATTCTTCACCCATGGAGATGAATGTATCTGTTACTAAAATATGAGCACCTTTGGCGGCTGCTTCCGAATCATGAGTAGTTTCGAAGTGACAGTTCTTCTTTTTTGCAATTTTTTCAGCTTCTTGAGTAATATCGTCATCCAGTTCAATGCCGATTGGGGTGGCAACAGAAACATCTATTCCCAATTTCAAACAAGCTATAGACATATCATTGATGACATTGTTTGCATCACCGATCCAAGCTAGTTTCAATTTATTTTGTGTGTAATCCAGATGTTCTTTTATGGTTAATAAATCGCAAATTGCTTGTAGAGGATGAAATTTATCACAAAGAGAATTGATAATTGGAACTGAAGAATCTTTACACAAGTTTTGAATATCATCGTGACTATTTACTCTTGCAAATATACAAGAGACCATTGAAGAAACTACTTTTGTAGTATCGTAAAATGATTCATTCACACCCAATTGAATATCATCTTTACCTAAAAACATTGGTTGGGCCCCAAAAAAGGCAGCAGCACCTTCTGTTGAGATTCTTGTTCTAGTCGATCTTTTAGTGAAGATTAAAGCAATTGTTCTACCCATTAGTTTCAAATGATGTTTTTGGAATTCACTTAAATCATTGTTTTTAAATAATTTTTTATAATATTGAGCTCTATCGACTAAAATGGAAAATTCTTTATCTGATAAATCCTTAATGGAGATTAAATGACGAATTTGAGACATTGTTTATTGACTTATTAGTATTCAATTCTTACTTTATATATTTATTTATTTATTCAACTGATTTCAAGTTTGGACAGCATAACAAAATAAATATTATCAGAGACTAAATGAGTATGCAAGATGTTTACATTGCTCAAAACAATTGACCTTTATATATCCATGATTTATGGAGTTTATTCCCAACGCAGTCGATCTGATTCCTCTCAAACATCTATTTAAAAATATCTAATTAAGGTTTGCATAACTTTTTAAAACCCGATGTAACAAGGATAACTAAAGTTATGTAATGTCTTGTAATTAGAACCAAACATGACAAGAACATTTTCCATCGCATAGCATGCCAACTTGAATTTGATGTTATGATTCATGGAGTTTCAATTCAGTCATAATCATAAAATGCTCAGTAACTAGCTAGTATATAAGAAGATCATTCAAGTATCTTTGCTTTAGACACCAAAGATATAGATGAATGTCAAGAGCCTATATGGTAAACAAGTATCTCAACCCAACGCTAGTCTGAGTCTACGGTTTCGGTTACGATTAAATTAACCAAGAATCCTGACCTCTTATGGGCAGCTGAGCTCTTAGCTTGTTATAATTCATCAATAAGAAACGTTTACGTTTACCTTCTTTTCCATATTCACCACCAACCTACCAGCATCTGTTGGTTATTTTAAATAAAAGAATCTTGGAAAAGTCTGTTCATAGAAAAGTTTTGAATGAGTCAAAATTGCAAAAAAGATGTGTGTTCTACGGCTTATATCCTGCTCTTTGTTAACATGGCTGTATATTTTAGATGAAATACATAGTGAATTTTTTTTTTGTTGCGCCAGCGTACGGTTGTTTCCGTTGAATGCTGAATGACTCATAATGAGTGAAAACTCAAATAGCCGAATAGGGTTTGTATTGTTCAGGGCTTGATCAAAAGAACATGTAGGGTTTGTGATTATGTGATTGTGAAATTAGGTTTAAGCCAAAGTCAAAGGCCAAGGTCTTTCCGTGTATTGGTCCTCATGATAAATGAATAGTGATATATGTTTTTGATTAGTGTATGCGTGCTAAAAGATATATTAAAACTACGAATATTATTTATGTTTGGATATAGAGAAGTGTGTTGAGTCTCGTGTACATGTATTAGTCTTGTACGGTTTTCAATAAATTCAGTTGAGAATTTGATTTTAAGAACAGCATGTCTGAAAATGACTTTTGTGCGCCGATGAAATTAAATCCGTTGAAGCTGGGCGTTTTGTTTCTCAATATCACTGATGTATTATCGGTGGATATTGTAGCGGCGTCCATTTTGGATTTCACTTTAGTGTTCATTGTAGAAGCTAACGTCTCTTTTGCATCAGAATTACAAATTCCTTTAGGCTCATCACTTGAAATTCTGTCAAATGTTGCTGTATTGTTAGAGCTTTTGACAGCATTGCTTAGCAACACTTCATCGATTTTATTCGGCTCATCTCTTGTTGGTTCGGGATAACATGGTAGAATTATTGCACTGACATTAGATGTCATGAGATTTTTCTTGTTCTTAGATGATTTCTCTTTACTGTCCGGGTTTTTGGATCCAGGCACTGCGCCAGGTTGTTGTGGTTTTTCGTACCGAGTTTGAAATAAAGATTTGTGACGTTTCGATTTAAAAGGTATTTCTAAAGGTTTATTATTATCATTTATTATATCATCATCATCATCATCCTCTACGTAACCATCATCTGTGTGGTCTGGATTCAAAATTGCTTTCCTATTTTTCGCATTTAAGTCTTTCAAAGTCTCATCATCATTCAGATGAATTAACGATTTTAAAGAAAAGTTTTCGAAAAAAGGAGTTAAGAAATTAGAGTTTTCGTTGTTAACATTCTTATTGCCATCATTGTCTGTTTTGGAAACGATCGAAATTTGTGCATCCATCGGAAAATTTGACGATAAATGATTAGTTCCAATTGAAGGAGCGTCATTGAACATATCGAACTGATCCATTATTGCATCAGTGTCGGATCTCAATAAGTTCGTTCTACCGCCAAAAAAGAATGAAAAATTAGAATTGTTGTGGATCGTATTTGTGCCATTAAAATTTGAAATTGACTGCATGTATCCGAGTTTATTATACTTTTGCAAATTCGATGAGCTAAGCTTTAATTTCATGCTTAGGTCAAATTTAAAGTTCTTCTGTAATTCCGTCAGTAAAACATTTTTTAGATCATCAAAAAACCAAAGCGTACAAAATCTGGTTAAAAATGTTTTGAACCTCAGAAGATTCCAATTTTCAGTCAATGATTCATCTTTTTCAAACTTACTCTTATTTACTACTGCCCAACTATTGAGGTGCAATAATGAGAATTTAATTATCTCAGAATTGTGACATGGCAGAAAATACTTGACATAAAACTGTTGTGGTTGATCCATCAGATAAAAATTACCATTTGTTAGAACACTATGATATTTCAATAATATCTGGAAACTATTTTCAACTTTCGATTGATCAGTTATTAAGGTTGATGATGTATTTACTTTTACATTGTCGGTCCTCTTTGATGAAGTTCTTACTGTTTTTGATCTTGAGATATTGTATAAGGAATTATCATTTTTTGGATTTGTCAGAATAGATTTCAAAATCAAATAATAAAGCGTCAATTGTAAATTTCGACACTCATTCAAAGACAGCGTTTCTTCTAAAAAATTTTCATTATTATTAAAATAAAGATTTTCACTGATTAAGGTATCTTTGAAAGTATCAAAATGTTTTGTCAACTCATTGCTTGGTAAATCAAAATTCAATGACATAGTGGAAATGAAATTGTTCAATATTTTAAATGTCTTCAAGTTTTCATCTTGTATACCAAACAATAAATCTGATTTGAATTCTGGATTAAGTGTAGCAATCAATATAACATCATTTTTATGTAAGATTGTCCACCAATTAAATAAAAACTTGTAACAGGTAATAGATATTTTTTGACTTTTAATATCTTCTAGTTCATTTCGTTTAAAATCATTTTTAGATCTTTTATTTTTAGCATTAGTAGTTTTTTTATGTTCTAAATTATCATTTGTTTTAAGCCTGTCCAGTTCTATTGAATCGTTAATGAAAACATTTGTTATGTTAAATAAATCATTGATAATCTGTAAATTATTCGAATCAATTACTGACATGTAATAATAAAGTGCTAAATTTAATAAATTCAGTATTTTCACATTAAAGTTACTTTCATTGGCAGTTTTATATCCATAGTATTTGTTTATTATTATTACAATTTTTGTTATTTCAAATAATTTGAACTTGTCAAAACAACTCCAATTTAATTGTATGATATAACTTATTATCAAAATATTTATCGGATTTTTGTTTATAGTGTTATTTGTTAAATTTGAAATTTCATTTAACGTGTTTTCTGGATTAATCAATGGTAAAACTGAATTCTGAATAAATTTGAAATTATTAACTGATAAATCAATTAATTCTTTCAATTGAATCAAATTCATATTTGTTTTGTTAATTAAAAAATTTGGTAAGTAATTGTATTGTGGGTTCAATTGTAAAGTTGATATTAATATCGATAATTGAAAATCTATTAGCCATTCGTTATTAACAAACGTTCTATTTGTCTGATCCTTCAACAATTTTTCACCACCCATTAATGAACTTTTGATTATATTATTCCAATTTTCACTTCTATCTACAGTTATTTTGTTTGAATTTTTATTTTTATTTTCATTTTCATTTTCGAATGATAAAGAATTATCAGTTTTTATTTCAGTGTCATTAAATTGTAATTTCAATCCTGTACTTGTTGAGATTGGAAAATTGCCCATCGACTTGGTCATTGTATTTTCATCTTGTACTAATCCTGACTCTAATGATTTAATCTTTTGTTGTAGTTGTATAACTTGCTTCTCCAACATTTCTGTATAGCCTTTTGGGAATCCTCTTCTGGTTAACCTATCACTAGTTTCACAAATATAGCTGATTTTTGAACAATTTGTACAACTTGGTTTTAAACCATCACATTTGATTTTTTTCAGCCTACACCTGTCGCAAGCTTGTGATAAACGTGTACCAACATTCATATTCAGTTCCACAATTGAATCAAATTGTAATTTTTTCGATTCAACTAAAACTGGATCAACCACAGTTACTAATTTATTTGAAGTGCCATTGTTATTCGAAGTACCATACTTTCTCTTCTTCTTCTTCTTCTGCGACTCCATCACATTGTTTTCTTTTCTTTTGTTGCAGGGTTCCAATTCAACTAAACCTGGCATAATTTTATGACTGTGTAGTTTTATGTATAAAAAATAACTTAAATTTAAAATAATGAAAGCAAATCAAAGCAATTGTTTTTTCTCAAAGGTGTTACAGATAATAATAATGTTATCTCAATTTTTTTCTATCTTTCTTGTATTAATAAACTAGAAAAATCTAATTTAGCCGCCGAGCTAAATATATATTCTGTCAGAAAATCAAAATAATTTCCAAAATTTTGCAATGAAATTTTCAGATCTCGAAATAATAATAAATATTATAAAAAACAAAAAAAATAGGAACACCCCTAAATCTCAGAAAACACAAAAACGAAATAAATAAAAAAATAAAAAAACTTTTTCTTCTCTGTGATAAAAATAGAAGAAAAACGATATAGAGTTTTAAAACAAACTCAATAAATTGACAGTTTTTTATATTTATTGAAATTCAAATTTCAAATTTTTATACATTAGTCAATTTAGATCAAAGTCATTTAAATTAGGAGCATTAAAAGTTGGGGTAGTTCGCACTTAAAACAAATCAATAATATAAATGAAAAAAAAAACGGAATGCCATATTATTCTTAACTATATACTCAAAAAAAGGAAAACTGCATTCCGGTCCACACAATAAAGGTAATAACATATCAAGGTATATTGGGACTGCAATAAGTATACGAATTATCAACGGAGAGAAAAGAGGAGGACTGTATGTTCGAGTTTATTACCGATTAATACAAACAATACAAATAGACACGATAAAACCCCAAGCTTTTAATTTTAAAATATTGTACCATGATTCACTGTGGTTTTACCTTTGTTTTTTTCCTTCCGGTATCACTGTCACATTATGAGTACTTTGTTTTGTCAACCATATATGGAACACAGGTAGCTATCCGCCCCCTTTAACGTAATCGGGTGAATCTTCAAATTAACTTCGAAAGAAAAAGAAACGAAAAAAAAGAATGATCAAGGAAGCGCTAATACTGATTAGTATGAGTAACAGATACATCAACCCTTAATATATATATACATATACATAAAAAAATACGTACGTTTATCTCTTCTTGAAATTCTATGTTGCTACTGCCCCACAATATTTTTTTATTAATTGAATGAATTACATAATTGATGCTAAATCGACGTTACAAAAAGCAAATAATTCTTTTTTTATATTGATAATACTTTGCTGCAAATTCGATTGGATCAGAAAGTAAAGTATCTAAATTCGGCTTTAAATCCCTTTTGTAACTATATTACTGATCTAGAATAATGAATAGTATGTACATGGCTAGTAATAATAATGGTTGAGACATAACTCATGTACCATATGCGCTCTGATCTCTCTCTTTTTTCTTTTTTCTTTTTTCTTTTGTTTCAGAAAACACATGTATATATATATATATATTTACACGCATGTATACATATTATTTTATTTGCGAACCTGTTCATCATCCGTTTATCTCCTTAATTTCCGACCTCACGGAAATTCAATTTCTTTTGCCCTTAGAAACTTAATTTTTTTCGTACTCAATTATTCATCATATGATCCCCCAAACGATAACAATCCTCCATTGGTTCTCGAGTGCCTAGAAAAATAATCAAAGTCAATGGATACAGCATTAGCTAATAATATTGCTCGTTCATCTAAATTCATTTTTTTGTTTGATAACATTTCAGGTGGATAAATGTTTTCAAATGATTGAGTTGAATCGAACCGTACTATATAAACACCTGTGTCTGTGAACAGTTCTCTTCCAATACCAACCCAATTTCTATCTACACCACCAATGATTTTTTTTTCTTTATTATATACAGGAAATTCAAATGATAAAAATGGTGAATCAATCTTACCAAATTGTTTATAGACGTTTTCATTGGTTTTCGAAAACAATTCGTATCTACGTCTCCAAAGATGCCAATTTTGTACCGATTCACCAACAATCAAGTTTTCATCATTTTCGATATTATCTTGCAAATTACTTTCTTCCGTTGGTAAATAAACTTTTATGTGTGAATTTATCCAGGAAAATGGACGTTTAATCGTTAATATTAAATTATTATAGTTATCAAATACATCAACGGTAAATGGCCTGTGCAATTTGGAAAATTGTCTCATAATCATTTTACTTATTGAAAAATCACGTTCTTCTATACGCCCAAGTCTATTACCGTTTACATCCATGATTACATATTTATTTGCTTGTTCGTAACCAAGAAAAATATTCATCATTTCTATTTGTCTTTCAATTATAATTGTTGGTTCATTCAGTATATTAGTTGAAATGGGATAGTTTGGTTGAATGATAGAATTATTTTGAGAAACAGAGTTGTTGTAATTTGGATAAATGATTCTTTCACGAAGATTACTAGACGGTCTCCGTCTAAATGATTGATTTCTTACTGTGTCCAACAAATTTTTGCTTGTTGAAATTGATCTCTTCGATAAAAAATTTGTGTGTCTATACAAAAACATTGGAAATTTGTTCATATCGCTAATTGGGTTTTTTTTTGATTAGTTTGGTAACCTTTATAACCAAAACCTCAACTATATTTGATTCTGTATTTCTAAATATTTAAATATGTCATCAAATAGTACTTTATGTTTTTCAAAAGCAATTTTCCAATAGTATTTCCAATTTTTTTTCTTTATTTCACATTGTTGCGCTTACATCTTTCAGTTTTGTTCGTCTTTTTCACTGCAAAAATTGGTTCCACACAGATTATAAATGTCAATTTCCCTTTAATGTATATGAATTTTAGTGAATATTTCAAAAAAAAATCTGAGAAACCTGAAGATACGAACAATTGTTAACTTGCTATTCTGTTATAGGCCGTGTTTTTATTGATAATGAATATATATAGGTCTATATAAGAAGTCGTTATAGCAACTTTATTTAAATTAAATTAATTTTATTTATATTAATCTTAATTTTTCAAAGTAAAGAATATAGTTAAGCATTAGTAACACCAATAACACCGCAAGCGTTTCTACCACCAGCATTACCGGTCTTCAAAGATTCTTCGTTACCACCTTGACCCAAGTCATCGGTACCAGCGTGGATAACAACAGATCTACCGATAATTGAAGTTGGACCAATTAACTTGACCAATTTGTCTGTCAAAGTACCTTTAGCAACACCATTGGCATCAGTCTTGATGTTACCCATATCACCAACGTGTCTGTTTTCAGAAGTTGGAGCACCGTGGGTTTTCTTAAATGGGTTGAAATGTGGGCCAGCAGATGTACAACCATTGGTGACATCACCGAATTCGTGAATGTGGAAACCACGCTCAGCGTTTGGGGTGTTACCACTGATTTCGTAAGTCACAGTAGTTTCGTCATTTTCGTTTTGTTGTTCAAAATAAACTACACCGGAAACACCAGCATCACCTTTTAAAATAGCAACAGCTTTAACCATTTTTCTGATAAATTTTAAATTATGTTAGTTATTATCTGTTTGTGATAATTTAGTTATATAAATTATACCAATGACAAATACCTTCAATCGATATATACAAGCACTGTACCACTTCAGCAAAAATATAAATGGGATATTATAAAAAATGCAGAAAAATTGTTTCTGTCCATATCTACTTATATTTATATAAGAATATTTTACTCTATAAAAAAATTAACAATAAAAATTTAAGAAATAAGGAATAGGTTAGCTGCCCCCCTTTGATTGAATTTCTTATAATTACCAGTACACTTATTTCCTGAAACACTACAAAACGCTTAGTAATTATAATGGGAAACCTGAAATAAATGTGTTGAACCATTGTATAGAAGCGTTGTGTTTTCAACAAACGGGCCCGTGGAAAACTGTTTATCGCTTTATTTCTTTTTCCTTCTTTTTCAATTTTCCTAGAAATTTTCGTCACGCCGCCCGATTCACATTTGCATTTTTTACCCTTATTCAACATGATTCTGCATTACAGTCTGCGACTACGTTGTGTCCTGACAGCATTGGATTGCAAAAAACACAGATCTCATTGCTTTCGAGTGCGCAACTGGTTCATATCAATGAAAATTCATTCAAGTTGAACAACTGCACCAACTGACGGTGTTTTAATTTTAGCGGACTATGTTGCGTTCAGCTCGCTAGCCATCCTGAGAGTGGCCTAACGTGATCAGCACCAACGTCTCATGTATGACACGGTCTGGTTGTAGCAGCTGCGGCGGCAAATTGAAAAAAACTATTGAAATATTATTTTGCCTCTTTCAGGATTGAGGAAACAGCCAGTGGCCGGGTTACGCTTCTGATCACGTGATATATGTGGTTTTGTTATATATTTGGTTGGCACTGCCGATGGAGATAACCGAAATTTTTTTGAAAATTAATTCCATACACTTTTTCAGTACAAATCGCGACATATTAAGACAGATGATGACAAAATTTATTCAATAGTAACTCAAGTGCATGCTCAACTGAAACGAACTTATCTCCAACGGACAAAATATGAAATCCAGAAAATAAAAATAATCAGCGAGAGCACACGGTTGAGAAGTGTTCTGTTATTCACCACTCACATTTGATTCTGACAAGCGCGACAAGCCAAACACTGCGTAATGTGAGGGTGGTGAAGAAATCAGTTATTCAATCACTACTCTGCGAGCGTTTGTCCTTCCTAAGTGAGAAATTGAAACTTCAAAAAAATCAAAGGCGTACTTTTCCGGATTTCTTATTACATGCAGTGGTTTCCGGCAGAAGTGCTTTTTTTTTCATGATAGTTATCCAGGTTAAGAAATCATTACCTCTTTGAATAAAACATTCCAATGATCTCTGGAAGTCATGAAAGTAGAATATACTATTTGGTTTGTACGAACTTTTTGACATCATTTTCACATTTTTGGTTTCGATTTCGGTGTTTTTTGATCGTACTAATATTATCATTTTTCTTTTGTTATTTGGTTGGCGATGCCCTAACCGGTTTCGAGAAAAACAAAAGAAAATTTTTTCATTTTGTTTTGTCCCAAATTGTTACATTGAATCTCCACTTGACGTTGTACATAAATATTGGAATTTTGATAAATAACACTTTGGTGAAAAGTTTAGATTACATTTGTTTTGCGATATGCAGTGATTTTTCAACAAATTCTCTTGTGATTTCTCTCTCAAGAATGATTTAGTGAAATCAAAACGAAAATTATGAACATGGCCTCAATTTTCTCTTTTCACTGATTCAGCATTCTACGTTGTATTACATGACGAAAAAATTTTTTTGTTTTTATCTAAACTAATAAATATGATATTGTCGATGGATTTGATATCCAAAATTTGTCCTAATTTATTTCAATTGGAAACATTGAAAGAGAATGAAAAATTTTTCTCCAACGGAAATATAAATAGCAGACTATTTTTTAAAATTAATTTATTTCATTATTTTAACATTCCATTTTATTTTCATTACAAAAAATTCGTTATTCAGAATCTCATCTCATCTCATCTCATCTCATCTC
>JAKTPK010000069.1:0-45657 GCA_030557565.1 Tetrapisispora arboricola | reverse complement strand
ATCTCATCTCATCTCATCTCATCTCATCTCCTCTATTCCTATCCCTTCTTATCTCTTAGTAAACCATTCTAATATTTTATTCTAATTCTTATTCTTGATAAATAAACCAAATCGATGATCTAGCAATTTATTTAATACTAAAATAAATTAAAAGTTCATAATAACTCGATTGCTATTACTTTTTTTTTTTTTTTGCATATTTACACATTGATTTAATTCATCAAAAAAATGCATCAAGTCTCATCTGACAGTCAATCGATTTCGAGCATGAGTAAAGAAAAAGCCACGGGCTACTCATTGAATAAAGATGATGACATTCTTCTAACTTCTAAATCCATTGGTGAAGAATACATAGCTGAGTCTATCTCTGAAAATGAATCAGATGAGGAATTAGATAACAGTTTGAAAGGTAAGTTTTCTAGATTTATCGAATTTCTATCCGTCAAAGGTCCAAATGGTGAGAGAGGTATCATCGAAACATATTTATATAATGACGACTTACGTCCTGTTGAAGCTAAACGTAGAGTATGGACATGGAGACAATACATTTATTTCTGGATTTCAGGTTCTTTCAATGTTAATACATGGCAAATATCTGCTACTGGTTTACAATTAGGTCTGAACTGGTGGCAGACTTGGATTTGTATCTGGGTTGGTTACTTCTTTGTTGCTGTATTTTTGGTTGCTGGTTCTCGTGTTGGTAACATGTACCATATTTCATTTCCAATTGCATCACGTATTTCATATGGTCCATATTTTGCAATTTGGGTTGTCTTGAACAGAGTCGTCATGGCTTGTGTTTGGTTCTCTACTTTGGCATGGTTAGGTGGTGAATGTGTTCAACTAATGTTGAGAACAATTTTCGGTAACGATTTACCACAAAGATTAGGTGACCATATTAAAGATCCAAACTTGAATAACTATCAATTTATGTGTTTCATGTTATTTTGGATTGTCGGTTTGCCATTTTTATGGTTCCCTCCACACAAATTACGTCATGTATTTGCCGTGAAAGCTGTTTTGGCTCCCATTGCTGCATTTGCCTTCTTAATCTGGACTTTGATCAAAGCTGATGGTAAATTAGCTTTTGGTAATTTGAATGGTGGCTCCACTTTGAGTACATCTGCGACTGCTTGGGCTGTCATTAGATCCATCATGAGTGCTTTAGATAATTTCTCAACTTTGATTCTAAACGCTGCTGATTTCTCTCGTTTTGCTAAGTCACCAAAATCTTCTACTTACTCGCAATTTATTGCTTTACCAATGTGTTACGCTATCATCTCATTGGTTGGTATCCTAACCACAACAGCTGCTTATGAAATGTACGGGGTAAACTACTGGAGTCCTTTAGATGTTTTAGATCGTTATTTGGACAACTTCAATAAGGGTAATAGGGCTGGTGTGTTTTTAATCTCTTTTGCATTTGCTTTTGATCAATTATCATCAAACTTAGCTGGTAATGCTATCCCTGCAGGTACTGATATGACTGCTTTATTTCCAAAGTTCATCAACATTAGAAGAGGTTCGTATATTTGTGCTGCTTTAGCTTTATGTATTTGTCCATGGGATCTAATGGCTTCTTCTTCCAAATTTACTACTGCTTTAAGTGCTTATGCTGTTTTCTTATCAGCCATTGCTGGTGTTCAATTTGCAGATTATTTCATCATCAGAAAAGGTTACGTTAATGTTTACCACTGTTATACTAATAAGATTGACTCATATTATATGTATAATAAGTATGGTACTAATTGGAGAGCGGTTATTGCTTACTTAGCTGGTATTGTTCCAAATTTTACTGGTTTCATCGGTTCTGTTGGTCCAGCTGTTCCAGTTGGCGCCATGAAAGTCTACTATTTGAATTATTTCATAGGTTATTTGGTTGCAGTATTAGTCTACGTCATTTTAGTATACTATTTCCCAGTTAAAGGTGTTCCTAACAATGCTAAAATTACCGATAGAGTTTGGTACGAAGAATGGATTGAAGTTGAAAACTTTACTGAAACAAGAGCTGCATTTGAAAAATATGGTGATGAGTCTGTCGGAGTTAGACAAAATGTTTGATTCACACCATTCAGAAATAAGAATACCTCAAGAGAAGCTTAAAAAAAAGTTTTTCTCTTAATAATGTTAAGAAATTGATAAGATATAATACTTTTCTTCTAGTTTCTTAAATGACTAGTTGTGCATATTTTTTTATTATGTCTTTTTCCTTTCAATTTCTTATTTATAACCACTTTGCATATTTATACATCATTAAATTTAATTATTTAATTTAACAATCATAATAAATTATGATTTTAATAGTTTATATAGTTCATTCTGCATAAAATATTTTTCATAGAAAAATATTTCTTCATAATTTTAATCTCATTAACTTTTGCATTATTTCAATATTTTTTAACTTTTTTCCATGTGCCATACTGAAAATAATTAGTACTTTTACTTATATTTTGATTCAAAAAAAGAATATTATTATTTGTCGTTAAAATTTATACATGTTATATACAAATCAAGTTGTGTAACTAGATATATGCAAATATAAATTATGTTTGTTTGTTTTTTTTCAAATTGCTGAAATTTTTATTCGTTATTGTTTTGTCGTTAAAAGTATGTCTCAGTGGGTATATATTAAAACCCCATTCAAGTAGAATCATTGAATGAAAATAAAAGAATATTATCATGAAAGTCTCGTTAAGATTTCGTTAAAGTGTGGAAAATTAGTTATAAGTTTGTTCATTAATGAGATAATTAGAAGAACCTAACCCTTTTTTATAACTGTGTTTGTAGTATTGTTTGAACTTAGCCTTTTTTTTCAGCATTTTTCATTTACTTTTAAAAATGCCATTGTTTTGATTATTTCTTTTGAAATAAAGTTTTAGGTCTGAATACGTTTGAAAACAGGTAACTGTAAAGTCTGTTGAAGTAAATAAGGAGATAAACTTATGTCAGACAAATCATTATCTTCTGAGTTTGAAATTGAAGTTGATAGTTTCAAATCGAACTTTTCGAGTTCTTCAATATCCTCTTCTTCTTCTTCTTCCTCATCACTGAAGATATCGAGTTCGTCGTAATCTAAGTCACTATCTTCACTCAATTCATCATCATCATCACAGTCATCCGAATCATTCGTAACGAAGTCATCATTAGTTTTGTCATTAGAAACAGTATGATAATCTTGATACTGTGAAAGTGTTCTTTTGTTATAATGGTCAATTCTATCCATTACTGAATCTAATAAATTTGCATGGCCAACTATTACACGTAATTCAATATCTTTTTTCTTGCTATCGAAAGATCTCCTTCCTGTGCTATACAATTTGGCTCTAGCCATAGAAGCCAATGCGTATTGTTGTGTAATATCAATATTAGAATTCATATTTTACACGAATTATGATAAATAAAATTGAAATCATCAAAATGGTTTGAAATGAACAGATTTTGTTTCTATATATAAATAACTATATATAAGTATGTTCTTTTGCTTTTGCTTTTGCTTTTGCTTGTGCTTGTGCGAGTGCGAATGCGTATGCGTATGTAGGTGCGTTACTTCGTTTAACAACAAAAATATATGTATATCTGAAATGATAAAAATACAAACCAAGTGTACAAGGATAAACGACTCTAGAGAACGTGTTTCAAGATTTCTCAAAAACGATCATAAATAGAAAGTCAGTCTTACTTATATATAAATTTCGAAATACAAATTTCTAGTATAGATACAATAAAACGATACAAAAAAAATGAATGATTCTTAATTCAGTTAATAGTCGATTGGAATCGGACTTAATGAAGTAACGATGTTTTTATTTTCAATCAATTGTTGATGAATGTAGTAATTAAATAATCTGGGGTAATGACTTGGAACAAAGTTTTTCAAAAGAACCGGCGTCGGATATAAAAAAAATTGAATAATTTACGAAGAATGTTTGACTAAATAGGTAGTAATGGTAAGATGAATTTCACAAAATAGAACGATCACAATATGGACAGAGCGAAGACAAGAAAATTAAAATAATCGAAAGAAAAAAAAGAAAAACAAATTACCGAGTGATCGGATTTGTTTTTTTGGATATTCTCCAAAACAAAAATATATGGGAAAATAGCAATCACGTGATTTGTGGCAAGAAGGGTAACGCTGTGCTCTAATACCTAAAGGAATAATAACAAAAACAGGCGGACTTTATATTCCCCCTCCCCCCCCCCAACTCCCCAGACATGTACATAAATTTATGTCGTTTGTGTTTGTGTCTACGTATAAAATTACGATCTCCAAGTGTTCTTCCATCGACAAATCAAATTGTTCAAATAACTCACCTCAATCTCATTTTCTTTTTTGCATATTTCCATCCATACGAAGTTCGATATTCCCGAAACTTCCAACTCTTTTTCTCAATTCGAAAGTTCCATAACGAAAACAGCGAGTGAAAAAAGAAAAACAAAAACGGCAACAACAGCATTTACGGTGGTACTTGGCCGGGATTGGTCAATTCATCAATTCTGTTTTTTTTGTTCTCTTTTGTGTCTCTTCAATCTTGTGTAATTCAACCCAGCACTGTTAAGAAATAAGAAAAAAAAAAAGGGGGGGGGGGACTGAAATGAGCAGAAAGAAGGGCCCGGACAAAAGGGTTGAATATCCATCTCTTCAAATAATTATAATAATTTCTTTATTTCAAATCTTGAAGGTTACCCTTCTTAATGTTTATATTTATTTTGTTTGGCTGAGATTCGTGAGGTTCGTGAAAAGTTATTATGGCTAACAAATAAGCAATAATTTTTCACCAAACTTATTGGATTTTACTCTCAATACCAAGATCTTGTCATTCTACCCACCCAGACCTATACCTGAACCTGAACCTCTTTCTCTATCTATATCTATATTCACAACTACATCTACATCTACATTTATATATATATCCAACTTCAAGTACTCATAGTATTATCCATATATTGGTTTCAGGTATACAATTGTTTGTATTGGGTACAGATATTTGAAATAAAAACATTGTATACAACGCTCTCATCAATATTTTATATATATAGCTGTATATATATATTGTTTTACACCCATATCATATTTCATGATGTTAAGAAATCCACTGTTGAAAAAAAATAATGCTTTGAAAAGATTCATTTCTACCAGACCAGAAGTCACCGAATTGTCGAATGGTGTCGCTGTTGTCACTAGATACAATCCAAATGTATCTTATAACACTACAGGGTTGGTTTTTGGTTCAGGTTCTTCGGCTGAAAATCCTTATAACAATGGTGTTTCAAATGTTTATGGTTCTCTTTTCGCAAACACTAATAAAAAAATTCTTTCTGATGCTGTTAAGAAAGGTTTTAAATTAGACTCCTTGGTTGAAAGAGAATATCAATCATTTTTAATTACTTCAAACAGTTCTAATATCATTGGCGCTTTAGATTGTTTGAACAATTCATTTAATGAAAATATTCACAATATTGACACGAATGATTTGAATTCAACAAAGCAATCAATTGTAAAACAATTGAACAAATTAGAAAATAAAAAAAAATGGCAAGAAGAAAGAGTCATGGAACATTTACATTCAACTGCTTTCCAAAATACTCCTTTGTCATTACCAAAAAGAGGTACCGCTGAATCTGTTAATGATTTAATTGTTGATGATTTGAAAGATTTTGCAAATGTTAATTATAACAATACAAATGTAGTTATAGTAAATGAAGGTAATTTACAACATGACAAATTTGTTGAATTATTAGAATCAAAAAACTTCAATTTATCAAACGAGCATAATCCAATTTTACCAAAATCAACTTTCTTAGGTTCTGAAGTCAGATTAAGAGATGACACTTTACCAAAAGCTTACATCGCTTTAGCCGTTGAAGGTGAATCTATAAATTCTCCAGATCATTTAACTTCTTTAGTTGCTGCTGAAATATTCGGCTCTTATAATGCAACCGATCCAAAGTCAAGATTGCAAGGTGTTAAATTGATTGATCAATTCCAAGAATACAACATTGCTGATACTTTTGATCATTTCTCTTTATCTTATAAAGATTCAGGTTTATGGGGTTTTAAGACAACAACTTCTGATGTTTCTAATATTGATGATTTAATTCATTTTACTTTGAAACAATGGAATAGATTGACTGTTTCCATCACTGAAACTGAATTGATTCGTGGTAAACAATTATTAAAACTGAAATTAGCTTCTGAATTGGAATACAATCCAAACATTCCACAAGTTATATCTAAAATCGGTTTTTCAGCAATGAACTCCGCCATTAGACCAACTTTAAAAGAACAATATGCTGCTATTGATGCTATTACTGTGGGTGATGTTAAAAACTGGGCTTCTAAGAGACTATGGGATCAAGATATCGCTATTGCAGGTTCCGGTCAAATCGAAGGTCTATTAGATTACATGAGAATCAGAAATGATATGTCTATGATGAGATGGTAGTATGATTAAAAACAGTACTTATCTCTATTGATCAATAGTTTCGCGTACAATAAGGTGTTAAATATTATATTCCTACTGGAAACTGCACTTTTTTTTCATATTCTCGACTTGTTTATAACAAAAACAAAACTACTTTACCTCATATACATTTTTTTATCCAATTATATGATTATTTATTAATTTATTGATTTGTTATATAAAATATAGAACAAATGCTACTTTTTATATTCTAAAATCGTTATTTACTTTTATTTCGAGATTTTCTAACTTTACCTGATAATGGACTGTTATTTTTTTCGTTGTCTTTATTATTAATACTGTATTTGTTAGAGGTGTTGAGATAATCTTTCAATTCTTTTTCTGATGATTCTGGAGATATAAGTTCATTTTTATCTTCATCTATAATGCCATGTATGTGATTTTTTTCACCTTCAACAACCACCATTGGTGATATATTTGAGATAATACTGTCTTGTTTTGATTTTTTCGGAGTTATAGATTGTTCATGTAAAGATCCATCAGATTCATTCCTATAATCAAAATCATCTAATTCAGTTGTTCTTCTTTTATAAGTTATTTGCCCAGATTCAATTGTTTGCCCAGTTGCCAATTCGTTCTCTGTGTTGGCAGAAATATCATTACTTTCATTTACGACAGTTTTTCTGCCAATTTGTACCGCCTCATTTTTATCTACTTCCTCAGCTTTTCCATCATTAGCATCGTCCTCTTCTTCTTCTTCTTCTTCTTCCTCTTCTTCTTCTTCAAGTTGCTCAACATAATCCGCATCATCTTCTTCATCTTCATCATAATCTTCATTATCAATATTTTCGTTTTTATTTTCTTCTTCTTCATAGTATTCTTCTATAATTATATCATCAGAGTTCATGTTCATATTTTGACCATAATTATCATACTGATTTACATCGGTGTCCATGTCATTATCATCATCATCCTCAAATCCCAAGTTTATGCTCATAATTTCATCGATGCATTTAGCAAACGGAATTAGTTTTTCTTCTATACTTGGTGTAATCCACGGTATCTTTTTCAGTGAAACACCTTCCATTATTTCATTTTTGTTATTATCTTCAAGTAAAGAAATATTTTTATGTTCAATTTCGTTGATAGTACTTAAAGGGGTCTTTACATAACAACATTTACTAATCGCCCGTATGAACTTCTTTAGATCTTTAACTTTATAGTACTTGAAAGGATCATAACATAATTCACAAATTCTTACAATTGTAAAAGGATATATATTCTTTTCCAGAAAATTTCTTTTTAGATGATCTCCCATCTTCTCTAATTCTTTTACTTCATCATTTAATGGTGTATCCTTTTTAGAGCGAAACAGTTCATGTGGTATAACAAAAGTTAAGTGATGTATTAATTCTGGTAACATGTCATCTGGTCGTGTGTTATTGAAAAAAGAAGCATCTTTCAATTCAACCACTGTCCTCAATTGCTCATATAGTTTTTTAGATTGAATTCCCATCATATTCACGTCGATGTCATCGACAGATTGATCTATTTGGGAAGACATTGCGAATTCCAAACACGTTAAGTTGCTGATGGCTTTTTTTCTTGTAGTAAGTTTATTGTATAATATTATCAAAAAACACGGTAACTTGAAAGAATTGGAAAGTTATATGATTCCAACTATTTTTTGCATGACTGTCGAACTCAAATAACAGTTTTATATATCAATAAACCAAGAGTAATTTCTTTAATTCACATCGTCAGCATTCAATTCTTCATAGCTGTGAAATCATTTTCGGATGCGTTCGATTTGAGAAATTTCAAAATAATGAAATCTATATGATAATAAATATTTAAAAGTGACAAACAGTTTATCTCAAGTACTTTCAAGTTACAAAAATCTCGAATACAAACTACAATTGATACTGCATCATTAGAAATAAGTAAATCAATTCAACGATTAGCCATCTAAGTAAAATAATGTTGCGTAATCAAATTGCAAGTAACTCACTCAAATTTTTATCTAGACGTTTGGTTAATGGACCAATAAACGCAGGTAAGGTTCTCATTTATAAAAGGAATCAAAGTAATGATGCAAAAGGAACGAAAACTTTGGATGCTCCCGAAATAGTTATGAGTGACCAGGAGGTAGATGCTTGGTTAAAGACTTTAAATGATTTAAAACAAGAATTTTCTCAGAATGAATATTTACCTGAATTTTCGTTGTCACCTCCTGGGCAATCTAAAATTGATATTGTACAGGAAGCAACTAATATGAACAAAGATTTTGTTCCAACAGATGATCAACTAAAAGAGTTGGAGGCTGTAAACTCGATGCCCTTCATGAAATCGAAAGATCCGATTTTAGAGCATATCACAAACATGATAATGAAAGATGGTAAGAAACAAAGAGCTGAAAAAACTATTTCAAGGGCATTGTATTTGGTTTTCTGTAAAACGAGAAAGGATCCAGTGGAAATTTTGAAGAAAAGTTTAGATGATCTTGCTCCATTGATGTTGGTCAAAACATTTAACACAGGTGTAGCCAAAAGTGCTGTCATACCAGTTCCTTTGAACCAAAGGCAAAGATACAGACTAGCATGGAAATGGATTATAGAAGGAGCCAACAAAAGAGCTTCTAATGATTTAGCTGTTAGGCTTGGTGCTGAAATATTATCTGTTCACGAGGGTAATAGTTCTGGTTTCGAGAAAAGAAATCAACTACATAAAACAGCCATTGCACATAGATCTTATATCAAGTTGAAATAAGTGCATGGCATATGATTAGTCTGATTTTGAATACTAAAATTTTCATGTACATAGCAAAATAAAATATCGAATTGGTTTCAACATAATTTACATTATGTTCATATAAATGAATATATTCATTTCTTATTTATACAAGTGTACAAGCATATTGATATATACATTTATACTTGTAGAATAAAATAATTTAATTTCCCTGTATGTATGCAAATATTAAACCTAACGTACTACCCATGAAATTGTACAACATATCGAAGATATCAAAAGAACGTTGACCTTTTGATAGTATTTGTTGCATAAATTCACTTCCAATGGATGCACAAATGCTACAGATTATGAAAGCCAAATGGTATTTACTGATAATTAAACTAGGACTTCGTTCCAGAGTAATATCTCTTGATGACTCTAGATCCCCTTTGTACGAACCCTTGAGCCAGCTAATACTGATTGTACCCACTATCTTTGTATCAATTGATTTGACAAATAGATACGATTCTAGAAGAAACACAATAAAATGAGCCAGTTTATCATGATCTGACGTTATACTTGTGAATTTTGCGTTATTAGTAATGCCTAAGATATAAAAATAACATTGACGATAAGGCCAATGCAATCAAATATTTCTTTCTCAATACGATAGAATTGTACTGAAGCATTTTGCTTTTTATTGGATAAACCTGATATTGGATAAAAATTATTGGTCGTATCTCTGCAATAACAGAATAATCAAATCTTCGAGACTTATATAACCTGCTGTTGAATGTAAGAAGATTTTTCATGGTCCTGATTGTTTGGTTCATTAACATATATCACAAACTTGAAGCATGATAAGTTTGGTTCAACAAGGGCATCGTCAATTGAATCGTTGTTCCTGTTACTATGATGACTGCTGGCGTTCCGGGTAAAAATACAATGGCATGATTCTGGTGATCACAACAGGAATCGCAGATCGTCAACACAATAACACTTTCAAGTCGTAGTTGAAAGTTAAGCTTCCTAAATCAACATTGCTGAATCATATAATTTCTCAATTGACTACCCAGAACAACGGGTTTCTCAAGCTTTATTGAATTCCTCTTCTTCTAACAGCAACAATAAACGATCCGTTTCAGGAGTGGTAGAAACTGCACAACCAAAACCACACAAAACACCACTCACTTTTATTCATTCGTCCACCTTTGGGCTACGGCATGTTGCTCCATTCTGGATTCCAAACACATTTGAAGATGTTCCATGTTGTTGATATACATGATGATCAATACAGAAGGGTCTTGAAAGGAACAATGGTGACCGTCCAATCACGTTTAACGACGCACTCTATTCCCCTTTTCCCAAAAAAAATACTGAAAGAACAAGAAAAATCGAAAAGAAAACTGGAAAGGTCGATATTAAGTTACTGAATTATGTACTTTGATAGAGTTTTGGAGCTCGATAGGTGAGTGAGACAGGTGTTACAGCAGCGTGGAACGTACTTCAATTGGTATATATCAATCTATACGTGCAATTGATTATTCACTCGTGAGACCTCATTTCATAAGACAGAAAATATCTAGAGCATTACTTTTACAGAAGTGCATACATATATTCAATCTGCAATGGCTACAATTGGATTTTCCACTCCGTTGACTGTTGAAGAACAACAACTGTATGGTAGAAAATTCAATGAATTGGACCCCGAGAAATTAGGAATCGTAACTGGTGAGGCGGTAAGACCATTGTTGGCCGCAACTGGTTTGCCAGCTACTATTTTGTCCCAAGTATGGGCTACTGTAGATATTAATCAACAAGGTTTTTTGAATTTCAATGAATTTTGTGCAGCTCTAAGAATTTTGGGCAAACTAGAACAAAATCAAAATACATTGGTGTCAAAGGATCTTTACGGTTCTCCACCAGCATCATTAGTAACTTTCAATGGTAGTGCGCAACCTGTTGCTAATGCTCAAACACACGCTCCAATTCCTCCAATCTCTCAACATGATGTTAATAATCTATCTGGTTTATTTGATAGAACAACAAATGGCTCAGATACTTTAACCGGAGGAGCAGCTAGAGAAATTTTTATGAAGGCTCCCGTAGATAACCAAAGTTTAGGTTCTATTTGGGCTTTATGTGATAGAAGTGATTCAGGTGCTTTGAATAAAGTGGAATTTTTAATGGCCATGCATTTAATTAATTTAACAATTGCCAAAAGCCCTTCTGTGACCCCACTTCCTCAATCAATTCCACAGGAAGCTTGGAGCTCGATGCAAAGACTGATTTTAAATTCAGTACAACACCCATCTACTACAACTTCAAATCATATTCAAATTGCTCCAACAGGAAATTCTTTGACCAACACAAATGCTCCCTCAATGGGCATACAAAGACAATCTACCATTTCACGTTTATCTTCTGATGCCTTCATAAATACAAACTCTGACTGGGTGCTAACTCCTGAAAAGAAACAACAGTTTGATGCGATATTTGACAGTTTAGATAAAGACAAAACTGGTAGATTGAGTTCTCAAGTATTGGTTCCCTTTTTTGTTTCTTCAAAATTAAATCAAGATGTTTTGGCCACTATTTGGGATTTGGCAGACATCCATAATAGTACTGAATTTACAAAAATTGAATTCGCTATCGCTATGTTTCTAATACAAAAAAAGAACGCAGGTATCGAACTACCTGATATCATTCCAGATCAACTATTGAGATCTCCTGTTTTAGGTTTGGTTTCGCAACAATCAGTCCAACCAGTTCAACAAGCACAACCAGTACAACCAGTACAACCAGTACAATCTGGACAAGCAGTTCAACCGGTACAACCATTGGATAAAACTCAGATGGCTCATCAAGCATATCAGCAACAGTCCGTGCAAATGTCAGAACCTTTAGCCCCTGTACAAGTCAACCAAAATACTGGTTCCCTAAATGATTTATTAGCATTAAACGAATCATTTAATAGTCCAGTTCAACCCGAGCAACGTCAAGTTAACCAATCAAGTATGATGCAACAAGAACAGCAAATCCCTCAAATAAAAAAATTTACACCAACTTCTAATTTTGGTCAAACCATAATTAGAGAAGAGGATGAGTATGAGGAACAACCTGTTCAGCAACCTCCTGTTCAGCAGCCTCCTGTGCAGCAACATGTTCAACAACAGCAATATGTTCAAAAACAACCTTCTTTTCAGCAACAACAACATGTTCAGCAACAACAACAATCTCAACAACAACATGTCCCACAGCAGCAACAATCTCAACAACAATCTCAACAGCAACATCCTCCAGTTACTACTCCAGTTCCAGTTCCAGTTGCTCAAACTGTGCAATCTGTACAAAGTCCGCTAAGCACTGAATTTAGTGAATTTCAAAACAAAAGTAGTTCAGCAAAGAACATACCTAATACTATACAGAGAGCACCATCTGTTTCTTTAAAAGCGGTACCAAATTTTGGCGCTTTTGGTGCTGCAGTAGGAGCTTCTGTGGGTGCTTCTGTTTCGGCTGCTTCGAACTTAGTAAAAAGTACAGATTTGTTTGCTGATTCAAAGTCATCTTTGGAATTATCTAATGCCACTACAGAATTGGCAAATCTTTCAAACCAAGTCAATTCATTAAGTAAACAAGCCGCTATAACAACAGAAAAAAAGAATAAAGCCAATCAACAGTTGAGGGTTTTAAATGAAACAAAATTACAAGTTGAAAACAAGATCAATGCACTAAGAGCTGCACATGCTCAAAATGACATGCAGACACAAAACTTAGAAACGGCATTATCACAAATCACAATTGAAAACGAAAAGTTAGAGCAAAATTTGAAAGAAATCTCATCAAATCATCAAAAACTACAGAATGAAACTGAGATTTTAAATGAAAATTTAGACAAAACGCAAACTGAAAACTCAAAATTGAAAGAACAGTTGACAAATATGAACACGATGTCAAAATCTTTGCAAGAACAAGTAAGAGCCAAACAAATTGAAGTTAGAAATGTCAAAGCGACCTCCGATATATCGATTAAAGAGTTAGGGTTGGAAACATTTACTGCAGCAAGTGTTGAAAAAGAGCTTGCCTCTATCACAGAAAAATTAGATGTGTATAAGTCAAAACAAAAAGAACTGGATGAGTATGAAAATACAATCAAAGTACAACATGAAACAATTGAGCAAAAATTCAAAGAGTTACAAGAAAAAAAGGACGATATTGAAGCAAGAAGAACACAACTGAAAGAAAGAACGACCCAAGTAGAAGAACAAGATGGATTGTATAATCAACACGTTGCAAGTTTAGATATAATGACCAACGACTTAAAGAAAAGACAAGCTACATTTGATGAAGCGAACGAAAATTTAAGACAGCAACACCTAGATTATGTTCAAAGAGTTAATGACATTAAGGAAAAGGGTTTAAATCCTACAACTCTATTGGACCAAAATACTCATGTAGCAGATGTTTCCAAATTTGTTGATGATTCAGTAGTAAATTCATCACTAGGCAAGGAAGCATTTAACAACGATGGTAAAACTATAAATGATCATTTTACAGAACAACCTTATGTATCTAAGTCAACATCTGGTCCAACTGATGATAGTGCATTGCCAGGTGAATGGGAAGCCTCTGAAACTTTTTCTGAAACCAACAATACTCCTCAAGCTGTTACCGTAGACGATGCTCAACTGTCATCTTCCTCTGATGAAGATGATGAGATTTTCCAAGACACTAGAGAAGACTTCATCAATTCCTATGAGATTTCGACCAACGAACAATCTCCAATGAAGGACACATTTGAAGATGATTTTCTTGGTTTGGAACAAGCAAATATTGAAGATAATGTTAGCAATTCTTTTTCGAAAAACAATATAGATGAAGATTTCGAGCATATAAAATCAGATGACATTGCAAACGAATTAGAAAATAAAGAATTTACTAACTTTAGCGACTTTGGTGATGTCCCAGCTCCAGCAGTTGTTAACAATCCTACTCCAAGAACTCCCTCGAATAATGAATGGGATGATTTATTTACAGGATTTGGTAATTCTAAACCTGCTGAAGCAAGAACTGGTGACATAAATCGTTTGGAACAAGCTCAAGTAGTAAACTTATCTCCTCAAGAACCAGTTAATAGAGGTTTAGCAACAACTCCAAAATCATTAGCCATGGAAGAGTTGTGTGGTATGGGTTTCTCTCAAGATGAAGCAAAAATAGCACTGGAAAAGAATAATTGGGACCTTGATGCCGCAACCAATTACTTATTGGACAATGCATGATATTTCAGGTAATATAAATAGAAAAGGAGATTCTTCGAATTTTTGAGCATCTCAATTTTGCATTTCAGGAACTTTGTTTTGTCTGCTTTCTTTTTTTTAGACACTTTGTATAAATATAATGATAACTTTATAAATTTTGAAAAATATTAAATATAATGAAATTAAAAAGCTTTTATTAAAAAAAATTTTCATATTATAACCAGAAGTAGTATTTTCATCGAGTCATATCAACAATCAATTTTTAGTTGTAGTAATTATCTGTTATATCTCTAACGAGAAAGGCGATAATGTCGCACAACCAAATGAGCGCCTCTAAACATTTTTCAAAGGGTTAGAAAAGAATCAATAATTAATCATGAACATAACAAAAACTTAGAATTTCTTATAAAAACAATCTGTTTTCACAAGAATTGGGCTTCATAAAATTGAGCTATCTAATTATCCAATTGTTATTTCAATGGTGTAACCATTTCTGGAAATATATGTTGACTATAACTGTACTTTACTTATAACATTATCGAAGTCATCCAAAGAGAAATTTTTTTCAAGCTATGACAAATATATTAAATTCGCAGAAGTTGATTCGTTTGAGTCAGTTTAGCCCAAAATTGAAAAATACTTGGTACCTAATTGCAGCTGTAACCTTTAGTGTTTGTAATGCTCCTCAAGAAATTCCTATTCTATATCATTACGCAATGCTTCTTCGAAATGAGCAACTTGATTTGAAAAATATGAATCACTTGGCAAGCAAAGCAATTAACTTGAATTCGAATAGTCAGCCAATTCTCAGAAAGGAGATAGATAAATATTACAGTGAAACAACTGACTACCACATATCTTTGACAAAGCGAATTAGAGAAGCACTTTTAAAGACAGGGCCATTGGCAGGCTTACCGAGGGCAATCAATTCCCTTCATTATCTCTCAAATGCAACACCTACTTCTCTACTACCAAAAGCTGAACATCTTGATCCGACTGATAAAAAAACATCTAAGAGAGAAACTTATGAGAAAACTGTATTGAGATTACAAAATAAGAGTTGCGATGATGATAGCTTACGGGAACGGGGACTAGATCACTGGAATGAAATTTACAATAAAGTATCTTCAAGAGTTATGAATGATTTGAATAGCTGTTATCCTGATCTGTGGTATTTCACATTAAACAATGTATATAGCCCGTTATTCTCATTTGATGAAATTTTGTCAAAGAGTGATACAAGCTTGATCATAATAGCATCATTAGTGCCTCAAGACGTTAATCCTCAATTAAAAGGACATTTGAGAGGAGCATTGAATGTAGGCTGTGATGAAGAAACTGTAGAGGCTGTGAGAGCTTTATCCATTTCTATCGCAGAGTGGTGTGGTATTAAATGGAAATCAGAAATCGTCAAACTTAACCGTTGATGCTCAATTTATTTGTATATAATGCATATGTAAAATTAAATAAAAATCGTAAATCATTAGAAATTTGTGACACTTTAAATCAGTTTATGATGATCATTGATATAATTATCAACGTTACTATTTTTTTCCGAATATTTCTAAACCAAAAGGTAGATACTTCTTAATGTAAGTATTACTTTCTGTTGATTTTTCTACAGAGTCCATATTCGATTCATTTGAATCTCTCGTATCCTGGGAGGAATTCATTTCATCAGACTTTCTGCCATATAACTGATACCACCATTGAACTTTAGTCAAGTCAGGAAAAATTAGATTATCATCATTTTCCGTTATTAAATTTTCAACACGATCACCACACGATATGTTTGTGTTACCGGAGGATGTCTCTTTCACGAAGTCAAGATTGATAAACTCTTGTTTTCTACACCTAAAATAATCCCAAACAGATCTTGTTTTTGAAGGTATGTCAGTTTCTGTCATTTCATACTGACTGTTTGATAAAAATGAGCCATATTGGCATGAGTATAAATGGTATACTAACCTCCTTACAAATCTTTCGTTGAACTCAAACTTGTTAGGCTCTTGCATCAAAAGTTGATATACGCAATCTAGAAACTGTTGAAATACTGGTGAAATAAATTTTAGAGATTTTTTGTCTTTTCGTTTTTTAAAATGACCTGAAAATTTGGAGATAATTTCAGAATTCAAAATTCCAGAAGATGAAAAATTTCTTAAACCATCGATACTTGAAAGGAGACTTTCCTCTTTCTCAAATGTTAACTCATCTCCATCTTCGTAATCATTGAATTGGGAGTCACTAGTACCATTTCCAGTAAACATGTCTTTATAACCTACTGTATTATCATGAAAAATACTTTCAGAACTTAAATGACCAGATCTTTCAGCAAATTTGTGACCAAATGATATCCAGTCTTTCTCAACCAAAATCATGAAGCCCTCGAATGTTCTATAATAAGGATCTATACAAAGTTGAATCAATGAGCAAACTTGGGTTGTTCTATCCCAGCCATCAGAACAGTGTATCAAAATATTGGAGTTGTTAAATACCATGGACTTTAAAAGTTTATCAGTCGATGATAAGATCAATTTCACATATTTAATCCAGTTATAACCTTTATTGGAATTCAAAGAATGAGTATCAATTGGAATATTCAAATCACCATCCACCATATAGTTATCTACTATATAATTGATAGTTGATGACATGACATGAATATTATCTATACCTAAAAATATCCTTTGACAAGTGTTGCTGTAGTTATAATTATCCATATTTTCTGTTCCACCACCCAATGCTGTTTGTGCAAAAGCATTCGCCACTGGTCTTGCATCCACTATCAAATTTTTTACTTTTTGCATATCCAAGCCTTTATCCTCAACTTCAATGTCTAATTTTTTTTTCCAAGTGAGCGAACAATTGAAGCTAGAAAGTATTAATGATTCATCTTGTATTGATCTTTGCTTTGTTAATCCTGGTAGTGGTTGAGCAGCTCTAGTGATTGAGCATCCATTTTTTTTATAGTAATAGGTTAAGACTGGAATTCTTTCCTTTGATCGATACTTAGACGCATATTTAAGTGTAGAATCCGATACAGTTCGGGGTACAACCAGAATATCTGGGTACGTTTTCGAAAATTCATATTTTGCATTAACATTCGAAGATCTCCAATCACAATTTTCATCATTCAGTTTCAAACCTTGCCTTTTAAATTCGTCAGCCGGATTATAAATTCCCCAACTATTATATTGAAGCTCTGTTTTGTTTGGTTTATAAATAAAAGCGTATAACTGTGAAATATCGTCTAATACAGTTAATTTTAGCAATGTGTCAAAAACATTTTTTGCGTCTAAATCATATAAAAAATCAATAGAAAAAATTGTATAGTCTTTACCAATGATTTTAATATTTGTGAAGTTCCAAAGATCTTGATTTTTGTACCACAAACTCACATCATCAATTTTCCCTGATTCCTGGTCATTCGATATCGTCAAATTGTCAATTACTTTATCATTATCTTTATTAAATAACTTCGTATTATCTTCTTTGTAATTTTTTTCTTTTGATAACAATGCACTTCCTTTATTTTTGAAAACATTAGCAATAATAGGGTATGAAACCCAAAACTCCCTGCTAGACGAATCAGTTGCAAATATAAGATGGTGAGTTGTTAAATGCAACGTTCCTTTAAACGAATTTCCACGTCGATGCAAAATCACATCATTAATTTTAGTTACTTTAAGATAGTCCATCAAATATATCGGGTTGGTATCATATAGTAAGATTTACTTTCACTCTCTTGAAATTTTTTATAGATTGAATAGTATTATTTAAGTTAAAGCTTGCTATGACTTCGAGTATCCTGAGTAATGTAATAATTTATCCTCAATTTTTTTGTATGCATCCATTTCGCATGGATAAAAGTTTTTAGAGGTGGAGAACATTACACATATATATGAATAGTTTTACTAAATTATTTATAATTTTTACTTATTAAGTATAGGCTCAATTAAGGTTTGCGCGATAACAAAAATCTCCAAATCTTTTTTATTTGTTGACATGAGACATCTAAGAACTAAGATTTTTGTAATATTCGAGCTGGTACATTAGGTGTTCACTGAATAATGAATTTATTCCATTGAAGATATTTATTCAGTGTTCAACTTTCAAGCATGTTACAGTTAATTGAATAACGTTTAGTCTGACAATCTAACTGGGCAGCCATATCATCTCTCAAAAGAATCAAATTAGCACTATTGCCAAACAAAACATTAAAAGAAGAATCCAAATATTGATGATAAAATGATCTTAACCAAGACATAATCGGTACGTAAATATAACAAAGAATAGTCTTCTAATTGAGAATTAGATTGAATGACTTATTCAATTATCTAGAATATTCTATATACTTCATCTAACCTGATCAGCACCCAAGGAATATTTAGGAATTTTTGTATGCATATATCTAAAGTCTTCAAGTGATTTAAGTACAATAGTAATTTATCATTTCTCATATGTAGCATATATTTTGTGATTTCGAATAACGTTAATCACATTTACATATAGTTTGTAACTCTAAAACATACGTTCCTTCTTTATAACGTTGATCTTTTTTTTCACTCTCTAAATATTTCCAACCAACAACTTTCTTACACCAGTGACATAAAATGTCACAAACTATGTAATCTCCGGTGATCATAGACCTGACTTCTGGCTCACATTCTACCACATTCACAACGTTGTGCATCAAATAGGCATCCCCTGTCTTTCCACGATAATCTTTTGACATTATCTGTGAATGTGAAGATAAGTGAGTCCTGCATGTTCGGCAACCATAAGTGATGAATTTTTTAGGTGTTTTATTGTGTGGATTCCTCGATGCTGTGCTCACTGTGCCTCTCCTTAGTCTTGATGATATAGACCATGACATTGACCAGGCACTGGAACCTGTGTCACTCAAAAGCTGGGTGTCAATAAATTGCAATGAGGTGTCATCAGTCAATGGTTTATCTTCACTGGGCACTGGATCGATGTATGAAGAATAGCGCAACCCCATATTTTTTTTTATATTTAAAGTATTTATATTTTGAATGACAGATTCAATGAATTCAACCAAATGCCAAACCTGTGATATGGAGCCTTTATTATGGTCAAGTTCACCTGTGTTTTCTTAACTTCGGATTGGATAAACCTAAAGTTTTTACAGTGTCTTTTTTTCTTCTAAAAACACACAATACAAATCTATGTATATTTTATATGACAGAATATATCGATTTTCGAAGAGTTATTAAATAATTCAATATCACTTCAACTTCGCAAATTAATAATATTATCCAGTTCTATAGCACTTTGAGGCAAATACAAATCATAAGATAATATATTGGCAGTATATAAAATTTAACCTTTCAAAGGAGTTGTAGCTTTTATATATAATTTTAATTTTTTACCTTAATTTCTCCACCATATACGAATTAATACCTTATTGAGATAAAAAGTAATTAGAAGTAATTATTCGTGATTTAATAATACAAGAGACAGTATGTTTGTAAAAATTATCTATTTATAAGGCCAGTTTTATTTAGATTAACGTTAATCTATGACCATATTTCACCAATCGTATATTACAACAATTTATGTCTTTAACTAAAAAAGGAAACTCTGAAAGGGTTTTCTTCGTTAGAGAACTTTCTTCTTCAAGATTATGAGTTAATATTTTCATGAAAATGGTCTACAATAACCAATATAAGTAATCGTGTTAGAAATATTTAATGTAAAAGCATAACACCATCCTTTGAACGAAATTGCAGTGATTAAAAATTTGTTTTATCGATGCCTCTCAGAAAAGGAGGATGAGTATTATATACAACATGCAGCACCCATGTAAAAATTATCAGTGATAACGAAGCTTTGGAACTCTTCAAATTTCTGAACATTGAGTAATAACAATACAACTGATTAGTTTGAAGCTTTATCTTTGAAATGTTAACGATTCCAAGGTTAAAAAGGGTTTCCAAATGTTTTCTTCAGTATCGTTACGTTTTTAACAGTACACAGTACAGAAGTGCGTTTCTTGAGGTCGTTGTCAACTTTTATTTCTTTTTTCAGTGATGTTTAATCAATTGTTGTTACACATTTGTATTAATCTAAACTTTATCTTAATTGTTATTTCATATTAGTAACACACACCCAAGTTCAAATTATATAGTTCTAGGAGACTGTCGTCAGATGTTTTTGTAAAATTGCTAATATCCTATTCAATTTTTTATATCTATTTTATATAAGATCATTATACACACACATTAATACTCAAGTATATGTATGTGTGTGTACGTGTGTTTGCAAATATATTATTACTACATAATTTTTTTTTATAACAAATCATCTTCTGCTTCTGTTATACTTTCTTTAATTTTCAATAAAATGGTAGTGTACCATTTGTCTAGCTTATTAAATTTGTCAAATTCAAAAACAGCTTGACTCAATTTCTCACTATCACCTTCATTCAAACAATCGATAAGAGTTTCCAACAAGACTGCTTCTCTTGAATTATTAAAATTGGAGTCGTTTTGTTTAGCTTCTTTTAGAGTTCTAACCGCAGCAACATTATCAGTTGCTGCCAATTGACATAATCCCATTTTCAAATAGTATTCTTTCAAGGACCATTGACTCAATCTATTACCCAAAGAATTGTTAATCAATTGGTTATATACTTTTGCAGCGCCAATATAATCAGCATCAAGTGCTTTCAAATTTGCTAATTTTACAAAACATTTATTTGTCAAAGCCTGTGCTTGATCTTGGGAATACCATTCTCCTGCAACTTCATAGCACTCCATCGCATTACGATAATCTTGCAAATCATTTTCATATAGTTCACCTAACTCGAACTTGAAATTAGCACCTCTTCTAAACTGACCTTTCATTGTGAAAATTTCAACAGCTTTATTCAACGACATTGCTGCTTTTTGAATGTCTGTTTGACCCGATCTATCTAGGGTGAGATCGCCAACTTTGTTTTCATCTAAAGCAGGTGTGTTGTTTCTGCTTGCACTAGCAGAGACGATTCCATTCGAACCTGAACTTTTAAAACACTTATAAGCTTCTATATAAGTATTACCAGCTTCATCATCATTTGTCGCTTTGATTTGAAAATCGGCAGCTTTCAAAAAAGAATCGCCTGCATTTGATAATTTCTTTGCCAATCTAAATAAAGTAGCTGCTTGTACACACAAATCAGCAGCTTCTTCATACTTGGATTGGTTCGAGCTGCCAAATATCTTCATAAACCCAGAAGAAGGCTGTCCAATTTTCTCAGCTTTAGCTAATAATTCGACAGGATCTGACATTCTGAACGTACTTCGTTTCCAAGTAACCGTTTGTTTTCTTTTGTTAATTTATTTTGTATTTGTTCAACACAGGAGGAAGTTGGTGTTGCTACTAAAAATTGGAACTTGTCACTTATAGCACCATCTACTACAAAATCACAAGATTACGAAACTCTCAAACTCTCAAACCCTCAAATAATCAAACAATCAAAATGAAAAAAAGAATAACAATTCGCAAGAGAATAACATATTTTTAAGGTACTAACCAAAATGATAGTAATTAAGGTTATGTGCACTCTGCTTTAAATCTTTTCAATGACCAGCTTGACGCTACCGAGCCTCTGAATAAACTGAAACTTCGATGTGTTGATGTGGTGATGGTAATGGACCCATCCATGGTGTAGCAGCTGTGTCAACCAGCCAAACTGCCACTATGTGCGAGGGGAGAAAGCACACACAGCGAGAGCAGTACGAAACGTGACAAAAAACGAAGACAATGTGTTCGTGAGCAATGACCGAGAGGGCTAAAGGGAAAAACAAAAACGCAGCCCTAAACACGGTCAGGGCTGCATGGGCGCAGTTAGGGCTGCGTTGCGTCAAGATTCGAAACGGGACACAAAAACACCACAAAAACACCACAAAAACGAAAGAGGAAGCCGTCGGTGGTTTTCCCCCTGCGAAATGCTGGCACGATCACTTTGTCGAGTTCCAGTATTCTGAGCGCACTGTTTTTTTTTTTCATTGCGCGCTTCGTTATCACGGACGGAGCGGTACCGCCCGGACACCACACACAGTCGCCGATGCCGAAACTCTGCCAACTATGCGAAATTTGCTAAAGTGACTCATAGTTCATTTGTGACTATTAAACTTCAATAAACGAAAATAACCGTGATATATAACGATAGGCCAATACCTGCTATAAAGTTCATTGATTATGACCAGTTCTTACTTGCTGGGCTGAATGGCTCAATGATCGCAACTGTCTCGTGTGAAGTCTGATGTCCTTTGATAAAGTGGATGTGAGGAGAGGATATCATCATTGTGACTATTATATCTTTTCTCTTTCTTAGTACTTTTGGTTCTGCAATTTGCAAGCACTGTGTTTGGCCTGTGTTGGTGTTGGTGTTAATGTTGATGTTGATGTAACTATTTCATAATTACTGAGATTCCCATCTTCCGCAACATATAAAAACAACAGCTATTTCCAAAGTTGAGATGACAACCAAAGCATGTATCTTTTCTTGCAAAAATGTTTCCGCCCTATCTATCTGTAGTGTAGATAAAGCGAGAATAAAATAACAACCAGGTTATATTGATAAACACACTATTTATCTGCAACAATGTCAATTTATAAAAACAGTAAACCCACAGTTTCGATATACAATTCCGAAACTTATAATCCGCAACTGTTGACTGATATCAAATCTGTTTTGATTATCGGTTCAGGTGGGTTATCAATTGGTCAAGCCGGAGAGTTCGATTATTCCGGTTCTCAAGCAATCAAAGCTATCAAAGATTCAAATTCAAATATTAATATCATTTTAATCAACCCAAACATTGCCACAAATCAAACTTCTCATTCTTTGGCTGACAGAATTTACTACTTACCTGTCACCCCAGAATACATCACTTATATAATTGAAAAAGAAAGACCTGATTCTATTTTATTGACTTTTGGTGGCCAAACAGGTTTGAATTGCGGAATATCATTGAAGGAAAATGGCATTTTGGATAAGTACAACGTTAAGGTTTTGGGTACTCCAATAAAAACTCTGGTGACATCCGAAGATAGAGATTTATTTGCAAAAGCACTAAACGAAATTAATATCCCCATTGCCCAATCTATTGCCTGTGAAAATATAAATGATGTCATCGAATCTGCAAACAAGATTGGTTATCCAGTTATCATTAGATCTGCTTATGCTTTAGGTGGGCTGGGTTCTGGTTTTGCAAATAATGATCTAGAGTTAAAAAATTTAGCAAACCAATCCTTGGCTTTAGCTCCTCAAGTTTTGGTAGAAAAATCTTTGAAAGGTTGGAAAGAAGTTGAATATGAAGTCGTTAGAGACCATGTAGGAAACTGTATTACTGTCTGTAATATGGAAAATTTTGATCCATTAGGCGTCCACACTGGTGACTCAATTGTCTTTGCACCATCTCAAACTCTATCAGATGAAGAGTTTCATATGTTAAGATCTGCTGCCATAAAAATCATTAACCATTTGGGTGTTATTGGTGAATGTAATGTTCAATATGCCTTGAGCCCAAATAGCTTAGATTATAGAGTTATAGAAGTTAATGCAAGATTGTCTCGTTCTTCTGCATTGGCCTCAAAGGCAACAGGTTATCCACTTGCTTACACAGCAGCTAAAATTGCATTAGGTTATACTTTACCGGAATTACCAAATCCAATAACAACAACAACAGTGGCAAATTTTGAACCTGCCTTGGATTATATTGTCGCAAAGATACCAAAATGGGATTTATCAAAGTTTCAATATGTGAACAGAGAAATTGGCTCAGCAATGAAATCCGTAGGTGAAGTCATGGCTATAGGTAGATGTTATGAAGAAGCTTTTCAAAAAGCAATTAGAGAAGTTGATCCATCTTTACTGGGTTTCCAAGGTTCAGACGAATTTGAAGATTTGGATGATGCTTTAAGAACACCAACTGACAGAAGATTATTAGCAATCGGCCAAGCTTTGATTGTAGAAGATTATACTGTGGAGAGAGTTCACGAATTAACAAATATTGACAAATGGTTTTTATACAAATGTAAAACCATTGCCGACATTTATAAGTACTTATCACAGGTTAAAGATTTATCTCAATTAACACACAAGTTACTATTAAAGGCTAAAAAATTAGGTTTTTCTGATAAACAAATTGCAAAATCGATTAGTATTGGAGACTCCTCAATCGATGAGTTAAAAATCAGGGTGTTAAGAAAGTCTATGAATATAACTCCGTTTGTCAAAAGAATTGATACTTTAGCAGCCGAATTTCCAGCTACAACCAATTATTTATATACTACTTATAATGCAACAAAACATGACATCGAGTTTACTGATAATGGTATTCTAGTATTAGGTTCTGGGGTGTACAGGATCGGTTCATCAGTTGAATTTGATTGGTGCGCTGTTAATACAGCCAAGAGTTTAAGAGAGCAAGGTAAGAAAACGGTCATGATTAATTACAATCCAGAAACAGTTTCAACTGATTTTGACGAAGTGGATAGATTATATTTTGAAGAATTATCCCTAGAAAGAGTTATGGATATTTATGATTTAGAAAACTCCGAGGCTTGTGTCATTTCAATGGGAGGCCAATTACCTCAGAACATTGCGCTGAAACTCTATGAAAATGGTTACAATACTTTGGGTACTAGTCCAGTTGATATTGATAATGCTGAAAACAGACATAAATTTTCTTCAATATTAGACTCCATAAATGTTGGTCAACCTGAATGGAGTGAAACATCCTCATTAGAAAGTGCCAAGAAGTTTTCCAAAAAAGTAAACTATCCTGTTTTGATCCGTCCATCTTATGTATTATCAGGAGCAGCTATGTCTGTAGTAAATTCGGAAGAAGAATTAGAAAGAAAATTAACATTAGCATCCGATGTTTCTCCAGATCATCCTGTAGTTATCTCTAAATTCATTGAAGGTGCACAAGAGATTGACGTAGATGCCGTTGCTTTTAATGGTGCTGTTTTGGTACATGCCATTTCAGAACATATCGAGAATGCTGGTGTTCATTCTGGTGACGCTTCATTGATTTTACCTCCACAAACATTATCAAATGAAGTAAAAAATGAATTAAAAACAATTGCTGATAAAGTAGCAAATGCTTGGAATATAACCGGTCCATTTAACATGCAAATAATTAATGATGGTGTCGGTCCATTGAAAGTAATTGAATGTAATATCAGAGCTTCTAGATCTTTTCCATTTGTTTCAAAGGTTCTCGGTGTCAATTTTATTGACGTTGCAGTAAAAGCATTTTTAGGTGAAAAAGTTCCTGAAGCAGTGGATTTAATGTCCAAAGAATATAATTATGTTGCTACTAAGGTTCCTCAGTTTTCTTTCACAAGACTAGCAGGCGCTGACCCATATTTAGGTGTCGAAATGGCTTCTACAGGCGAAGTCGCATCATTTGGTAAAGATATGATTGAAAGTTATTGGACTGCAATTCAGAGTTCTATGAATTTTAAAGTACCTTTGCCATCAAGTGGTATCTTAGTCGGTGGCGACTTAAACAATGATCATATCAAAAATACAGTTTTGACTCTTGATACTTTGAATTATAAGATATACGTTCCAGACCAAGGTACCTATGAGTATTTGACTTCTGATAAAAAAATCAATTCTGAAGTAATAATAGCACCAATTCCAAAAGATAAAAAATTACTAAGAGAATATTTCAAAAGTTTAGAGATCCAAACTGTATTCAATTTGACATCTAACAGAGCGGAAAACACTTCTGATGTGAACTACATCATGAGAAGAAGTGCCATTGACTTCGCTATCCCTTTGTTCAATGAACCGCAAACATCATTGCTATTTGCAAAATGTCTACAAAAGAAAATAAAAGAGAAGGTGAAGATTTTAACGTCGAATGAAGTTATTATCCCACCAGAAGTCTTATCTTGGGATGAATTTTTGGGATTCAAAGCATGATAAACAAGTATTTAACATAGTCATATATAATATTGTATTCTAATAATATATAAACTCTCAAAAATTCGTAAAGCAGAAGTACAATTGACTAATGTTTTGAGATTTTTATGTTATTTCCTCCGTGGGTTATTGTAAAACTAGTTAGATTGTGAATTTTTTCTGGTATAAATCTAACCGAGAATGAAAAAAAATTGAAAAATTAGAAACTAATATTGAAAATTTCAATAATTTTGAAAGATGATATATAAAAACAACTATAACTGTTCCAATTGTATAAAAGTTGAGCACTACCTCTTTAGGCCTAATATTTTATGCAAGCGTAATACCTACAGTTTCCTTTGTTTTATATTAGCAATTGCATATATTGCTGCTCTTGAAATTAATATTGTAACGCAATGAATAACAATATTGAGGACCCATATGATTGGTATTATGAAAATCAAAAGGAAAACGACCAAAGAACTGATACAAAAGAATCCGAAAAGATAGCCTCAGAATACACACAAGAGATGTATCAAAGAAGTTTACCTAAAGAGGTCTACCCGCAATTGAAACCCATACCAAGCAATAAAAATAGTACGGTTGGCACAAGAAAATTAACCAATGGATGTAATGAACAAAAAACAAAAAGAAATAGAAGCTAAGACACTTTATAGAATCAAAAAAAATTTTTTTTCTATATACCTTTTAATTTTTTAACTCAGCATTGACAATTCAAAAATGCGTGTTTTCTGAACCATTTTAACATGAGTAGAAGTCAATTTTCGGTAAAACAAACAATAATATTCCTAATTAGCCTTTATTGAAGTTTTTCAATTTAATCGGAAAAATTAATCGGACACACTCAAGTCGATATATTAATGATAAGTAAAATACAGCAAAAAATGAATTCATAAGCATATAATAAATACTCTCAACGTAAAAGTATAATTTAATGGTATTACTTGGAACAGACAGAATTATTGCGAAAACAAAAAAAAAGCAATACTTCTTTGTTGGCTATATTAATCGAGAATGGGATCTGAAATTATGAGATTGAGTTTTCAAACGAATTTTCATTTTTGTGATCTGTCAAAAACAACAAAATTAATTGATGATCTGCACAGAAACACGGAAAACGGAAACTGGACAATTGCTCGCTAAGGAATAGCCGGTATTTTTACTTTTTTCGACCAATTCCAAATGATCTCGCAACATTGACCTGTTTAGGTAATCTTGGTCAATGCATGGATAAAAGACCAACTTCTTTGAGCAAATCGAGTAAAAAAAAGTTTCACATGACCAAAAGCCGAAACCTAATAATATTACCTACCCATCAGTATTGATATTTTGTTAGAGTCCTAACGTTATGAATCTAAAGTTCAACGAGGTTTTGTGGCAACAGTAATCAAGAAAACACCAAGAATTTTATTTTACTTCGGACGTTTTCACAGTGCACGAGTGTCAGTCTGACGTTCGCCGGGGACATGAAAAGACCAACCTTTTGTGTGTGTGTGTATTTTCCGTTTTCCTTTCTTTTCTGGAGAGTCGTTTTGGCACTGATTGCCAAACACAGTAATAAAAACATCCGAAACAAGAAACAAGAAACGAACGAATCGCGCAAGTTAGCTTTGAAAAAAGAAAAGAGAAACACGGATGGGAAACGGGCGAGCCAAAATAACGCGCAAAACCAAAGCGTGTCCTGCATTCTAACTACAGAAAAAACAAACAATCAATATATCCCATCCGAAGTGGCATACGTTCTATTGACTGTGTTTTTCAGACGGTTTCAGAAAAAATCATTGGTCGTACAACTGTATTCCTGTTAATTGGTTTTTTTTATATCCATATCCGGAAAATAAATTTCACACGAAACACAGAAGTGTTGTGCGGGACTCTCGCTGCCCAAATCTAGTATTCTAGTATTCGGCCGGGAGCCGTCCTGTGCCGCCATTCAACGTCCAGATCTTGTCGTCATGTTTTCATTCGAAGTTTGAATTTCATTCGAATTATTTTTTTGTGCGGGAATATACTGCGAAATACACAAACATATCAAAATTGAAAAATGTTCATCTGGTCGACACATGCAATGAACGTTTGTTGGTTGTTGGTTGTCGACAAATCTTCAACTTTGAGATCAATGGCTGACTTTTGTGAGATCCTGAGGCCATTCACTGGGAAGAACTGCATAATCCCATCGACAGTATGCACACGCACACGCACAAGCACAAGCACAAGCACAAGCAGAGTAAACGTTTAGTGGGAACCAGATTGAAAGTTTGTTAAATGCTCAACATATAATTATAAAACATCAATTATATTAATCAGCGTTTATTTGTTTGCGCTTGTTCCACACAGAAGATTATTTAATACAATGTTAGTATTATCCTGTGAAAAAGATTTTGATCTCTGCTGCAGTTGAGTTGATTTTTACTTTTTCCCTTTCATAAAAAGTTTGGTTTCCATTCTACCAATGATCATGTGTGTTACAAGCATGCTGCAATGAATTTTGAAATTCAAAAAGAAGATCAATGACAAAACCAAAAAAAAAAAAATTTGTAAAATTGTAATTGAAAGTATTATGATGTTGTTTTCTTGCAAGAAACATACTCACAGAAGTTTCAAAAAAGACTGGTCTTTCCTTTGATTTGAAATTCATTCTCTATAATTCATCATGTTTTAGTGTTCACAAAATTTTAATTATACTTCAATCCGTATTAATTGTTTGATTACCAGAATTCTTCAAGTAATAAACTCATAGATTTTTTTTTTCAACACAGAGATAGTCTGTTTTGGGGAATTTGTAACGGTTTTTACTGATCTTTCTTTTTTTGGATTTTTTGGATTTTTTGGATTTTTTAAGTCTCGAGAAATAAAAAGAAAAAAAAATAAAAAAAAAAAATAGAAAAAAAAAAGTGAAATTTCAGAAAACTTTTTTTATTGATAAAAAAATGGCCATCGAGATATAGACTATATAATCAATCCATATTTTTCAATAAACCAAAGGTAAATAGAAGTTCCCTATGCGTTCATCAGCAATTTTCATTTGAACCTTTAAATCATATAAAAATTACATCAGAATATAGAAAACAATCGTTTTGTCTCCACAATTATAGACAAAAATCACCAAACTAATTACACTAAAATATTCCATTCATTTAAGGCATTTAAATCTTTTTTTTTTTTTTTCACTCTAGACAATTTTAGTATAATAACATAAATATAATTTTAATATAATGGGTCTTTGTAGTTCCAAACAAGAGAAACCTACAAATAGTAATGACAATGATAATAAAATAACGAATTCAACCGTTACAAAAAGAACGAAAAAAACCAAACCAACTAATGATAAAAAAAAGGAATTGATAAAAAATAGAAATACAAATAATAATGAAGAGTTAGATGATAGTAAAAACAACAGTACAGAAGATATAAGTTCTGCCCTTAATAATGATTCTACATACTCTCTATCGAAACAAAGCTCAAATACTGATTTAAATGTATCTAAAGAAAAAGACATTCCCAAAGTATTATTATTGGGAACAGGTGAAAGTGGTAAAACTACAGTGTTCACTCAACTAAGAATTATTAATGACGAAAAATTCAACGAATCGGAAAGATTAACGTATAGAAATGCAATTTATGAAAATATAATTGAACTTGGAGAAGATTTAATTACTGGAAGAAGACATTTTAATGTGAAAATTACCGAAGAAGAAGAGAAAGAATTTTCAATATCAGAAAAGGATTTAGACAATTACATGGCTGAATCTTCACAATTGAAAGATGATCATAATATAGTGGATTTGATACAATTCCCAGAAACATTAACAAATACAATAACGAAATTAGTAAGTTTACAAAGTACAAAAGATTTATTATCTGATTATGAAAAAATTTCTGAAATATATATAATGGATTCTATTTGGTATTTCATAGACAATTTACCTAGAATTAGTCAACTAAATTATTCACCATCGGATCAGGATATTATTCGTTCAAGAAGTAAAACTTCAGGTATTCATGACGCATACATTAACATGGGCAATGGTTCAAAAATTCATGTTTTTGATGTAGGGGGACAAAGATCTGAACGGAAAAAGTGGATCCATTGTTTCAATAATGTCACAATTGTCATATTTTGTGTTTCTTTATCAGAATATGATCAATTTTTACTGGAAGATAAGTCACAAAGTAGGTTTCATGAGAGTTTGATCTTATTCGAAAATATAGTGAATAGCAGATGGTTTTCAAGAACTTCAGTCGTTTTATTTTTAAACAAAGTTGATTTATTTGCGGAAAAATTAAAAAAAGTTCCGTTAGAAAAATATTTCCCAAACTACACCGGTGGGCAAGACATTAATAAGGCTGCTAAATATATTTTATGGAGATTTTTCCAATTAAATAGAGCAAATTTAAATATTTATCCACATGTAACACAAGCCACAGACACCTCAAATATCAAGTTGCTATTTTCTGCTGTGAAAGAAACAATTCTGCAAAATAATTTGAAAGATTCAGGGGTTTTATAAAACATAAATAAATATTTAAATATAATAAAAGTAATGATTTTTATTCAATCTAAGCTAAATCAAGAGTTTCCATTTCACCAATTTTGATCAGATGACAAATATGAATATCGCTGACCAAATTTTATAAAATTATTTCTATTAATCCATTTCTATGTATTCCAATTATATGAATATTTCAAAAAAAACAATTGGTTCATCAACACACTTATCTATTTTTTTGTTTATATTGCTTGCACAACTATGGGTTTATTTGAGAAAAATCTCTAAAAGAATGTTAACTATAGTGGAACTTGCCCACAATAAACACATAGTCAAACCTAATCCAAATTTACGCCTTTGAACCCAATTTTTAGAGAACTCGGGACCACTAAACGCTAATACTAATAAAATTAGCTGCAACATAATGGTGATGCATGAAACAACAAACTTTACATCAAATTTGTCATCTGCTTCATTTAAAATAATATTTCTGGATGCCCAATGCTTACTAGAATCTGTATGAACAAATATCATAGAAAATAGACCACTCAATCCAATTCCAATCATTGAGTTTAATAAAACGCTACCAATACAAGAGCTACTCGAGATAATGAAAAACTTAGTCGCTATCTCAGATAAATTTTCTGTTCCTGCGTCTGGTTGCTTTTTATATAAATTGCACATCGCTATATTAGAAATCAAATCACTTACCGAATTTCCCCAAGCAAAAATGGTGAGACCTAAGATAGCCTCAGAAATCCCAGTTAAATTCTGGTATATTTCTAAAATTTCTATCAAAGCATTGGCAATCAAAGATATCCAAAGAATTGCATTAATGATACACACTACCAACAATACTACTCTAATAATGTCAGTGAGTTTTTCAATCGTTCGATGTTCCACAGATATGTCTGTCGGGATTGCGTCATCTGTAGAGGGGGATGAAAATAACGAAAATCTATTATATGAGTCTAGTGTCCTATAATAGATTATTGACATAAAGACAAACAATGAACTCAGAAATACAGGAATTGACCATATAAAAAATGAAAAACTAGTAGCTTTGATGCATGAAAGAATGAAAAAGGAAAAAAACGGACTTAATGTAGTTTGAACGAATAAAATCATCATATCAATTTTAGAATATAGATATCTCTTGGATTCAATGTCATAATCAACTATTTTCAATGGCTGTGGGCAAGAAACCCTTAGTAAAACTATGAATGGAGAAGTTAAAATCGAAAGGAATGCATCAATTTTTGATTTTTTGGAAAAGTTTGTAAGATGAGGGAGAAAGATTCTAAAAAAATTTTTTTTGTATTGGCTAATAATTTTTTGTTTATTCGATCGTCTACTCATATTAAACTGCTGTAATGTTTGATCCCCAATTTCTGTAAGATCTGGGTCATCTCTATATGGCTTGAATATTACTGGTGCACTGTTTACTTTATTTTCAACATATGTGTACTTCTTGGTAATAACTGGCTCTGTATTAACTTCTCGATTTGAACGTAGTATCTCTTCTACATTAAAGTTATTTTCATAAGCATTTTCCAAAGCTCTCATAGAATTTGGGGTTTCTTGTTCATTTGAAGATTCCAATAACTCGAAAAAGTTATTAAAATCCATGGCTGTTAATATGTTAGGTCTAATATGATTATTAAAAGGATCAATATCATCAATGGTCGACCTTGAATCTAACTCTAAATTATATTGCTCTTCAGTTTCAACTGCATCCAGCGTTTTATGATCTTTTGATATAATTTTTGAACCCAAATAGGTTAAATATATTAGTATCATACAAATGCAATTACCAGCTGTAACCTTATTTTGTACACACACATACAATATTAATACAATAGCCACAGCTGAAAAACATAAATCTTTTACAATCGATTTTTTTTGAGTTCTAGTGATACTTAAATCAACAAATGACATTAACATGAATAACGATCCTTCTACCACACAAAGTATAATTCCACAAGAGCCAAGCACTTCTCCAACTGACAATGCAGCAAAATTCTTGTTATTAAAATCATTGTTTAATGATTTACTTGTCCAACTCATAAAATTTGAAAAAAGATCTGGAGATGAGTTGCACCAGGATAATAATATAGCTGCAAGCACACCAGAAGATCCTGTTTCCCCAGAGCCAGATAAACTGGCGACACTTGGACATAAATAATCCGAAGCACATATTCCCAATAATATAAAATATACCACTATTTGCACTAAACTGGGAATAGCAAATCCAAAAGATAATGATATGGTATCCTCGTATAATATTTTTGGATGTGCAAGCCTAACATACCAAGACATAACTTTGGGTGATCACTAATACAAAATTTTTATTGACATAAGCCAGCAAATTCCAAAAAGACTGTTTTTTATTTCAACAAAATGTTATTGACTATATTTTTATTTTTTCAATGGATGAAATTATTGTTTTCAATTTAATTCAACATTTGGTATATACTGATATAAATATACAGTTTTGAAAACAAAATTTCGTTATATAATACCTTTAAAATTGATTTCTTGATATTTTACAACTCTGCGCTTATAATCGATTCCGAAACTGGGAAAGAATATAGATCAATATTCAACAATTATTGTCAAGAAGCAAAATAATAGTGTATTATTTTTGGTAAAATAAGATTTTTATTTTAGATCAATGTTTGACAGTGAATTTTAATCATATAGCTTGTTACATAAAGTTAGTTCAAAATCTTAAGTAAAATTTATGTACTTATTACAAACAAAAAAAACATAACTTTTCGAAAAAAAACGAGAATTTGATAATTTTTTCCATTAATTATATACTCAAGCAGAGTAAGTTAATGCGACCTTTGGATATGATGGACCAATTTCTTGAATAGACAAAGCAGCTAACCATTGACCCATATCAATAGCAGTTTCTAATGGTTTCTTTTCAACCAAACCAGCTAATAAACCAGCAGCAAAAGCATCCCCAGCACCGTTGGTGTCAACAATTTTGGCATCGTCTAATGGCTTGACTGGGAAGGTTTTTGACCCTTCAGAGGAAACAATAACAGTTGGTTCTAAACCATGTGTGAAGATTACAGTTCTCTTAGCAGAGTCACCGACAATTTCTTTTGCAATAGCTTCTAAGTCCGTTTTGTCACAAGTTAAACCAAAAGCTTCAGCATAAGCTTCAGCTTCAGATTCATTAGCAATAAGCATTGTTGTGTATTGTAAAACATCCTTCAAAGCATCCTTAAAGAATTGTGGAATAAATGGAGCACTTAAATTTAGGACGAATTGTTTGCCAGTTGCTTGCGCATGTTTACCTAATTTAACAATAGATTCTGGGGAAACTGTTAAGTGGAATCCACCAATATAAAAAATTTCTGCGTTTTCAACCACAGACCAATTTTTGTCCAAGTGGTCTGGAGTAAAGAAGTTAGCGGCGCCTAAATTAGTGACTAAAGATCTATCATGGTTTGTGATCAAAGCAGCACATTTACCTGTACCAATATCTTCTTGGTATTGATATAATGAGGTAACACCAGCTGATTTATTTTCGGATGCTAATTTTTCAGAATATTTATCTTTACCAACAGAACCAAAGTATGCAACTTTCCCTTCACCTAAAACATAGGCAGCACCTCTAGCAGTGTTTTGACCAGCACCACCAGCGACATATTTAACACCAGGAAAGGAAGCTAATTCATCATAAATAGCCATTTTCTTGTCGCCTGATTTAGCATCAACTAAAATAGCATCATTAGCTTTCAATCCATATTTGTTTAGATAGTCGACATCAACATCGGCTTGAATGTCTAGCAATGGGTTACATAAAACAACAAGTTTTTCTTGAGACATTTTTTGTATAGGGAACTTATCGTTATTTTATTTTTTAGAACTGTTAAGCAAACTTCATATCAACATGAACCAAAAAAAAATTCGACATATAAGATTAACTTAAAAACAAAACAAATTATCAGAAATGAATAAAGACTACAGTCTACAATCTATAAGAAACATTTTCAAAACTGAACGCCAAGCAGCTCATCGTAAAATAACAAAAGTTTCTATCATCTATACCAGAGTTAATTCAACAATTCAATGTTGTATTGAACTATTTCACAATCAAATCTACACAAGTATTGAGAAAATTCAGAATTCATCAACTTCTGTTGGTTTATGAGAAAATTACTGAATTACGAACAAAACTAAAATTTTTCAAAATTTTTCAAATATATCGCACAGCATTTCCCAAAAGGGTTAAAATACGAAATTTCAGATTTCTCGAGAATAATAGGAAACAAGAAACAAGTCACAACGTCGATGAAATTTCACTACAAGATCCTGGCCTGAGTTTTATTGGTATGTAATGTTGGAATGCATCTTACTGGTAATTAACGTTAGGATGGAATTTTGATGTTTCAGTTACAACTTAGGTTTTTGGTAGTGATTCTGTTGGAAGCAATTTTAGACTTATCGTTTAATTGATGAAAGGACAACGCAATTTGGTATATTTTATATATAAAGATATGGAAGAGATCCTAGAAATATAATACTGGAATACTCAATTCTCATCTCAACTTGATGAATGTTCATGTCTATTTATAAAAGATAATAGAAATCATTCGTTGAGCGTTTCATTCTTTCCAAAATACCAATATATCTCCATTTTGAAAATGCAAGATCCACTGTTAGTTTATTCTTTTTTCCCTGAGTCGAATAGCATCCTCTTGAGGCATGCTCATGAAATTCTGTTATCTGTGACTTTTTATTCATTTTGTTATCAATTCATAGCACCAGCTATCAACAAAAGAGTATTTGGTGAAAAATATACAAACATCAACGACAAAGGTTTGAAAATAGATTTCGATGTTCACACGGTATCTATGTTTCAATGTCTAATAACTTATAGTACTATTTTTCCAACAATTTTTATAAACTTGCCAAAAGACCCAATTTATAACTTAGGAAATTTTGCCGATGAAAGATGTTCAATGGTAACTGCCATTGCAATGGGTTATTTCATTTGGGATTTATATTTATGTGCTCGCCATTATCATATTTACGGTTTCCAATTCACTTTGCACGCTTCTGTAACTATGTATGTGATGCTTTTAACGATGAGACCTTTTGCCCAAACTTGGATTTCAAAGTTTTTGAGTTTTGAGTTGAGTACACCATTCGTTAATATTAATTGGTTTTTTATGCAACTATTGAAAAATGATAAAATTGGTAAACCAAAGCAATTATCCATGTACACGAAAAAATCCGAGAATTCCTTATTGAATATGTTCAACATGCTTAACGGTATTTGTTTAATGGTTGTCTTTTTCTTAGTAAGAATCGTTGGTGGCCCATTGATCCTATATGGTGTTTTATCTGATGTCTTGGCTGCAATTAATGAACTACCAGCGATTCATTACGTTATGTTACTATTTTTAATGTCAATAATGGAATTATTAAGTGTGTTTTGGTTCATGAAAATGATAAAAGTTATTAGAAAATTAGTCAAATCTAAATAAAGTTGATAATTGAAATATTTCTTTTGATGAATATAGGAAAAGAGTATGAAATACGTATTGTATAATTTTCTTCTTAAGGTGTTTTTATATACTTATTGTATTTTTACTGTAATGTTAGTAAATGAAGATTGTGTTAATTGAAAGTAAGTAAACTATTACTGACGTTTTGTTTCAATTTTCTTCATGACTGTGTTTTTAATCACCTTAATATATTTTTTCACTAACATTGAATTTGATGAAAATTGAAAATTAAGAAAATAAAACCTATTAAAATATTAGATTTTTAAAATGTAGAAATCAATAGATTTATTGATTAGTATCAGATTACTATTTTACAAATGAATTCTTGAGATTTAGTAAATAATCCAATTTTGAGCTTTTTGTTTTTGGTATATATTCATTCCTATAAGCTGAACATTGTAAGAAAGAACTGGAAGAATGAGTGACGAAAACTTAAAAGACATCAAAGAGAATGGTATTAATCTGGCTTTGGATCCAAATCTAATTAATCTTCCATTATATACATCATTATTTTCCCCATCTGGGAAGGCAGAGTCTTTTACAGAGCCAGATAATGTAGAACCTATTGATTCAGAACTCAAAGCAAATTTTGAAAATCCAAATGATAAATTGACAGATAAAAATTTTAAGTTAATCAATAATCCATATGAAATATTTGGTAGAATGCCCTTAGATCAATTGATACCATTAATCTCTGAACAGAAAGGCCCAAATTTTACTTTTGCAAATTTATCTGAAGATGAACTACTAAGAGATATACAAAAAGAGGAAGATTCACAAAAAAAAAAGAAGACATTACAAAGTAGAGAAGATGAAACCGTACTATCTGACAAAATGGATATTGATATACCAGTGTTGAATGAAAATGATGCTAAGATAATGGATTTTAACAATAAAGATATGGAAAGTGGAATATCTACATCAATAGGGCCTCAATCTACAGATATTTTAGAAATAGATAGTAATTTAGAAAGCACTGAAAAAGAAGTTTTGTCACAAGCTAGTTTTGAGCAAATGAGAAAGCAAATGATAGACGACATAACTTTGGCCATAAATGAATCTTCACTATCTCTAGAATTCGTATCCTTGCTGCTATCTGGTGTTAGAGAGCAATCTGCATTGTCATCCATGTCTCCTTTTCTAAAAAAAACCGTTGTACCAGGGTCACTAAATGCAGAGAAGATTCCAATTGAGAACATTAGCAAAAAAGAACAACAAGAATTAGCTATAATTGACAAAGGATGGAAACTCAAAAGTCTTGACGACTCTCGTCAAATGTTAAAGGAAAACTTCACTACTTTGAAAAAAACATTAGAGAGAGAGCATGAATACTGGAAAAAATTATCAACGAATATAAGTAATAAAGATGTGGTATTTAAACTGAGAGATTACTCGACCAATCAAAGGGTCTTGGGAATTAAATATGGTTATGGAGACTCTGGTTCTACCTATAAATATGATAAAGGTATAGCCTTGTTAAGAAATAACATTGAAACAAACAAGTTGGAGCTTGTCCCGACATCAAAAAGTAATATGGATAATAGTAATGATTTACAAAGTTTTGAGAGGTTTATAAGAATAAGAATTTATACAAGGTTGGAATCAGAAGATGATTCTGTGTTAAGTGGTGAGAGCTCTATTTCCAAAGTTTTTATCGGGGATAGTTTTGACTCTTCTGATAACTTTTCTGATAGTATTAGATCACAAATATCGAGACTGAAAGCGTTCATATTTGAAAAAGAATTAATATATCAATTAAAGAAAGAGTGTTCAGAGTTAATATCCTTTGGAGTTGCAGTAGAAAACGAAAATAAAATTGTGTTAGAGTTATCTAATGAAAAGATAGAAATTGAATTTGTTTCCTTGCAGGATCCATCTGTAGTGAATCATGAACAAGATGCACCAAAAGTGAATGATAGACGTGCCAATTTGATATTGGTTACTCTCAGAATGTTGCTAGTTGTTATGTTCAAAAAAGAAATAAAACAAAGAATGATATCATCAAAGAAAAATGTTACCAAAACTTTTGATGAAATTTTATTAATCAGACCTATATTAGGTAAAATTCGTCACAATGGTTATAAGTTAATATTGAAAAGAATTTTAAAAGATTATGTTCTTGGAGCTTTTTCTAATGTTACATTGATTGAAGAACCATCATTACCTATCTCTAAAAATAATGAAACTAAACAGCGCTGCAATGGTCCTGTGTTAGATAGAAATATTGAGAAATTAGATGATGAAATCAAACAATTTGATAGCTTACTCGAACTTCCAGAATCTTATTTTAAGATTAACTTGCCGATGTCTGATACTAAATTTGCCACAATTGACTTGGTTCTTAAAAACCCTAATTATTGTAATGCATTAGTTGACATTAAATATACAGATGAGGATGGTACAATAGTTTTTGATACTACGTTTTCAGAATTCAAGGAGATCGAAGAGTTTTTAAGTTTTATTGTCAGTGAGCACAACAAAAATAAGCCTGCTTCTGCTATTGAAGATGTAAAAATGGAATAATCAGGTTGAGTTGGTATTTCAAAGACAAATAACTCGTTACTCAGATACATAATTTTATTTAAGAGCTTGAAGTTATATAACATAGATGATAAATGAAATTGATTTCTTTATTAAAAAATGTTGATTGTTGAACGTCTCACAAATTTTCATTCAACTGCATGTCCTGGAATGATTCTTAAGTAAGTCATGTATTTTAGTCGGGGTATCAACCGGACCGGATTTTATTTGAATTTTTGAGACCGCAACCAAATTTCAATATTAAAAATAAAAACTATAAAAGCAACTGTTCATCACCTTATAAAGATTCCTTTTAGTCATTGAATGATGTCAGCACAAAAACAAGAAGCACTCTGGATTCTGATTAGGTTAATTACTGCTTAAAAGACTTTTGAGATCTATAACTTCTAAGTGGCAAAAATAAAAATTTAAATCGCAATGGGATATACTTTGACATTTTTAGGTTGTGGTGTAATGGGCCAAGCTATTTTATCAGCTATATATAATGCTCCCCAAGCTTCTGAATCATCAATTGCTGAAAGGTTTCCAACTAAAATCATTGCTTGTAATCACAACAAAGAAGCTGCCGATGCTGTAACTAAATTGATCAAAAGTCTACCACCTTCCCCAAATGGCATTGAAGTTGAATCAACTTTTGGACAAAATGAAAAAGCCGTCAAAGAAGCTGATATTGTACTTTTGGGTACAAAGCCATTCTTGGTTGACGAAGTTATGAGCAAAGTTTCAGAGGAAATAGGTGAGAAACTATTAATTTCTATTTGTGCTGGTTGGACAATTGATCAATTGACTTCATACACTCCAAGCGTTTCGCGTGTAATGACCAACACTCCAGCTAAATACGGCTTTGGTTGTGCAATTGTAGCTCATTCGGACGCTGTGGACGAGCACCAAAGAGCTATTGTTTCGCAATTGATCAGTCAAGTTGGTAAATACATTGAATTGCCTGAGAAGAACATGGACGCAGCAACTGCTTTGGTTGGCTCAGGTCCAGCTTTTGTTTTGCTAATGTTAGAATCACTGATGGAAAGTGGTATCCAAATGGGTATTCCATTGAAAGAAAGTAAAGAATGTGCTTTGAAAGTAATGGAAGGTACGGTAAAAATGGTCGAAATGAGTGGAGAGCACCCAAGTGTCCTAAAACATCAAGTTTGTACGCCAGGCGGTACCACCATTGCTGGTTTATGCGTCATGGAAGATAAAGGTGTCAAGAGTGGTATCATCAGAGGTGTTGAAGAAGCTGCTCATGTTGCCGCCAAGTTAGGTAAGAAGAAATAGTCTGTGTATACAATACGGAACCCTAAGCCCCATATTTGATAATAATATTTATATATGTATATATATATACCAAGATACTGCTGTCTGAAACATCGAAAGTAATAAATTTTATGAAGAACATCTTGATACAATATTATGGTAATTAATGTCAAATTATCGAGTGTCGCGCTATGTAGCAAAACCCACTCAGCCCTGGGTTAAGACCTAAACAAATTAGGTTTCAAAGCAAGAGCCCTAACAGGTTTTTGACCAATAGGATTGTTCTTTCTAGACAACATGCATTTCGTCAACAATGACAGCAAAACATGGCGAGTTTCCCCGTGACAAACAATGACAAAATCAGGAAGGGATACAATCGCCGCAGAAAAAATTTGTTTTTCCACACTGCAGAGGGAGTGAACCACACCACCCCCGCTTTGCTCTTGTCAACTTTTTTTTTTGTGCAACCATTTTATAGAAATTGCACAAGCTCCTCTATACCACTGCACAAAATTTAATTAGCACGGGTAATTACTCGGAAGTCATAGACTTGCTGAGATTAGCATGCACTAAATTTCAACCAACCAGAGGGCACAGTTTTAATATCTTTAGAAACGGTTACAGAAATACCTTTTAAAATATTTTGATACGAATGAGTATCTGTGAATTACGTGAATACACGTACAAAAATATATTTGGTATCTTCACGAAATTTTTTACATGTTAACACAGGTACGTTTTTCTACTTACTCTTCACAAAACAGATCAGCACCAAACAATGTTTAATTTCCACACCTATGTAATGAGGAAAAAGCACGCTGCTAAATTTTTATGCAGCATTTCTCTAAAAATAACATTTATATTGTCAAAACGTTGCACACAGATGCTGAAATGAGCAAGGTCTTCGCTAAATATCTAACAGCTTTGTTGTTTGTAAGTGTAAACGCGCACACACCATTATTCCAAGTGACATACAGTGTTTTGAGTGTGTCATTGAACTCGCGCACACAATTAGTTACAACTGCCACTAAGATTTGTCTCTAGCTTTTGTAAACGATTGTTCTCTAATGTTCACGTTGCACTACGAACAAATAAAATAGCAAATGAAACCATAGTTAATTTGGTTCGATATAGAATTGGGCAACTTTTCATCAGATTTCTATTATTTTTCAATCCTTTTTATTTACTATTACATGTTTTTGAGATTTTGGAAAAACTTCCAATTTGTTCCAATTATATAAATCATTATTGGATTACTTCACATTTCTTTTATCTTGATACAATCTTTTCCAATTCTTATATATTACAACTGTATTGTTTCTGTTTATCATTTATATAAAATTGGACTTACTTTTGATTCAAATATTGTTTCATCTTAAGGACTAGATATAAACCAAACATATATCAGATTTTTTACTAAAAAAAAATTAATATAACTTCATCCACCCACCCCCTTTTCAAATAAAAAAAATTCTTTAATTCTTTAATTATAAAATTTTTATTCAGATACCAGATACGTTTGAATAATAAATAAAGAAAAGAGTAATATTGGATTGTTTTGTATTTATTTATATTTAATTGCTGAATAAAAATAGTTACATCCAATTGATTGGGAATTCTTCACAGAAAATTCGATAGTTTTATTGATTTAATTATAGAAAACTTGTCAGAAAAATAAAAAAAAAGTTAAGATAAAAGTATTTGACAGCATCTACAGTCTCAGTAAAAAGGTTTCATATACAGATAGGAAGAAAAATGGTTTTACCAAGATTATATAGTGTTTCCACTAGAGGAGCATTAAGAAACGCAGTCAAATTTGCTAACTCCACCTCTATAAGAGGTTTAGCTACCGCTGCTCCAATTGTTGGTAAGGTTAAAGGTGTTATTGGTGCTATTGTCGATGTTCAATTTGAACAAGAAAATTTGCCAGCCATTTTAAATGCATTGGAAATTCAAACTCCAAGCGGTAAGTTAGTTCTTGAAGTTGCTCAACATTTAGGTGAAAATACCGTTAGAACCATTGCTATGGATGGTACCGAAGGTTTAGTCCGTGGTGAGAAAGTTATTGACACAGGCAGCCCAATTTCTGTTCCAGTCGGTAGAGAAACTTTAGGTAGAATTATTAACGTTATTGGTGAACCAATTGATGAAAGAGGTCCAATTAATTCAAAATTGAGAAAGCCAATTCACGCAGACCCTCCAAGTTTCGTAGAACAAAGTGTCAATGCTGAAGTTTTAGAAACTGGTATTAAAGTTGTCGACTTATTAGCCCCTTACGCTAGAGGTGGTAAGATTGGTTTATTCGGTGGTGCTGGTGTCGGTAAAACCGTTTTTATCCAAGAGTTAATTAACAACATTGCTAAGGCTCATGGTGGTTTCTCAGTTTTCACTGGTGTCGGTGAAAGAACAAGAGAAGGTAACGATTTGTATCGTGAAATGAGAGAAACTAAGGTTATCAATTTAGAAGGTGAATCTAAAGTCGCCTTGGTTTTCGGTCAAATGAATGAACCACCTGGAGCTAGAGCTAGAGTTGCTTTAACCGGTTTAACTATTGCAGAATATTTCAGAGATGAGGAAGGTCAAGATGTGTTGTTATTTATTGATAACATTTTCAGATTCACTCAAGCTGGTTCAGAAGTTTCAGCTTTGTTAGGTAGAATTCCATCCGCTGTTGGTTATCAACCAACTTTAGCTACTGATATGGGTTTGCTACAAGAAAGAATTACAACAACTAAGAAGGGTTCTGTTACTTCCGTCCAAGCTGTTTATGTCCCAGCCGATGATTTAACCGATCCTGCTCCAGCTACTACTTTCGCACATTTAGATGCTACTACTGTCTTGTCAAGAAGTATTTCAGAATTAGGTATTTACCCAGCTGTCGATCCATTAGATTCTAAATCAAGATTATTAGATGTTGCTGTTGTCGGTCATGAACATTATAACATTGCAACTCGTGTTCAAGAAACTTTACAAGCTTACAAATCTCTACAAGATATAATTGCTATTTTAGGTATGGATGAATTATCTGAAGCCGATAAAGTTACTGTCGAAAGAGCAAGAAAGATTCAAAGATTCTTATCTCAACCATTTGCTGTCGCCGAAGTCTTCACCGGTATTCCAGGTAAATTAGTCAGACTAAAGGACACACTTTCTTCTTTCAAGGCTGTATTGGATGGTAAATATGATCACTTACCAGAAAGTGCTTTTTATATGGTTGGTGGTATTGAAGATGTAGTTGCTAAGGCTGAAAAATTAGCTGCTGAAGCTAATTAGAATGTTAGAAGTTAAGGCACTACCTTTTTCTTTTTCTAGACATGAATGACATTTGATTTTCTTTTCTTAAAAGATATTTAAAAAAATTGATGAGCAAAACAGGGAAAATATAATGAATGTGTTTATTCGTATCTTTGGTTCAATAATACTAATTGAAACCATCAATAAAAACATTACTTCCAAATAAAACAAAAAATAAAATTGAAAAATTTATTCATATTAATATTCTAAAAAATGTTTCAAAAAACTTGTACATGTTATTACACTAACCATCGTTACTTATTTGTGATATATGTTTCTAATGTTAATCATATAAAAAGTCTATTCCGATTCTTTTTCCTTATAATTTATTCGCTCAACAGAATTTTTTTTTTATTCCTACTTTATAAGCGCAAGAACAACCAAATGAATTTTAATGTTAAATTACAACTCATACGACAAGGTATATATAAATAATATATTTATATATGCATTATGTATATAATTTTTTATATTCTAAGATCTTTTCAAAATTACTTTTAATTGTTTTTCACATTTTCTTATATCTATTAATTTACACAGTAAAGTCAAATGTCATGTATGAGACAAAATTCAAGATTAAATTACTCATGACTGTTTGAGAATAGTACACCCATACACCTTGTATTATTTTACCTTTATTAAAAATATCATAAAGAATATTATTTTTCATTATTATTCAAGATGTTTTCTCCCGCTCATTTGCACGCATACAATGCATCAAAAATATGTTTTTTCAATTATTTACTACTACATATTTTTGGTTTCTTTATGTATTAATGCCATGGTCAAGTTTCCACTGCTGCTTTCGCACACTGCGTTTGGCACTAACGATAAACGATAAAATAAATACACCAAAAACCAACAGAGCCTGGGTATCAAAAGTTTGTACAAGGACTTCGATTGTTAGAAATGGCGATATTTTATAATGTTTTCTAACAAATATCCGCATGACAACAGCAGTGTAATTACTACCGGACGATACTAATCGTGATAAAAATCTCTAGAGTGCGCTTAAACACATTCTGCACTAATTATGGTCGAATCATAATATGATACTGTTTGTAAATGTTTTTTTTTGTTCGAAATTGCAGCTTCGTACTCCAGCAAGCGATTTATCAGTAAATAACATTACGAAAATTATTTGATAATATGGTAAAGCTTTTGAAGATTTTGAATCTGATAATTTTCAATGAATTTTCATCTTTCACTTGAAATTGTGAAACTGTCTGTATTATTGTAATTGGTATTACTATTCTTGTTTCTAATACTGTAAATGATCTTTGGTCGTGATGAAGCTGCTATTGTAAAATTATAGATACTTTTCAATCTCTCAATATCTTTAATATTTTTGTGATGATAATATTATAATGTTATTTACTGCTTAGACTTTAATACAATTCTTTTTTTCAATTCTTATGTACATATCGAATTATTTAGTTTATATTTACTTTCTCTACTATTTGAACATTACTGTTTTCTATTTTTTATAGGTTTGTTTGTATAAAAGTTTTTTTCATTTTGTTGATATTTTAAAAGCTCTCTTATAATATATTTAGTTTTTCTTTTTTCTGAGTGATTACTTAGAATACCCCAGTGTAAACCAACAATATTTAAAATGTCTGATATTGAAACTCCAGTTGAAGCTGTCGAAGAATACGAAGTTATCGAAGAATTCACTCCAGTTGAATTAGCTACTGCTATTCCAGAAGATATCCAAAGAGCTCAAGCTGAAATTAAGTTATTCAACAAATGGTCTTTTGAAGATGTTGAAGTTAAAGATGCTTCTTTAGTCGACTACGTCCAAGTTAGAAACCCAGTCTATGTCGGTCACACCGCTGGTAGATACGCCAACAAGAGATTCAGAAAGGCTCAATGTCCAATCATTGAAAGATTAACCAACTCTTTAATGATGAACGGTAGAAACAACGGTAAGAAATTAAAGGCTGTTAGAATCATCAAGCACACCTTAGATATCATCAATGTTTTAACCGAACAAAACCCATTACAAGTTGTTGTCGATGCTATTACTAACTCTGGTCCAAGAGAAGACACTACCAGAGTTGGTGGTGGTGGTGCTGCCAGAAGACAAGCCGTCGATGTCTCTCCATTAAGAAGAGTTAACCAAGCTATTGCTTTATTAACCATTGGTGCCAGAGAAGCTTCTTTCAGAAACATCAAGAC